>JABAJY010000276.1:0-27936 GCA_017607575.1 Termitomyces sp. Mn162
TCCACACAACCACACACAACCCACAACACACCACCCCACCCCACGAACCAGATCAACATCCCCCCCCCCCCACCCCCCCCCCCCCCCCCCCCCCCCCCTCCCCCGCACCAACCAACCCCCAAAGCACCCCCACAACCTCCCCCGTCTCCCGCCCAACCCTCCACCTCGCATCAGTCCCCCTCCCACTCGTCGAACACGTCTCCGCACCCTCAACCTCATTCAGCCTCCTCAACAACTTCTCATCACCGCTTATCGCTAGTATAAATGTCGGTTCGATGACCCCCCCACTGCTGCTGGCTCCGCTGCCAACGCCAACGCCAACGCCGCTGCCGTCAAACACGTCAGGGTTCATCCATGCGCGCGTGAGTAGGGATGAGGAGGACGAGGAGGAGGACGAGGCAGCAGAGGACCGCACGGGCCCGTTAGGATGGAGTATCGCGCCGACGGCCGTAGACCGCGATACATTATTCGGAAGAACAAGGAACGAGTTCCGACCTGGTATAATCCGTAGTCCATATTGTTCGCCAAGACTGGGTTACAAGTCAAAAAATCACAAGTTTTTAGAGTTCCAAGTTTCAAGTAATATATCGAGAATCATCAAACGCAACGACCCACCTATCAAAAATATGATTCTGCGCCTCCGCAGCTTGTCTCCTCGCCCACGTCCTCCCCGGATCCTCAACGACCCCAACCCCAACCCCAATACTGTCATCATCACCCTGCACCTGCATCGTACCACCCCCACCCGTCCAGAACCGAAACACGATCGACGCGTCCCGCTCTTCAATGAAACTCCCAGGCGTGCGTTCCGCAAACTACGCGGTGTGGGGACACGCCACAATCAACGTCAGTCACTCTCTCACACACGAGATACGGGAGAGGGAGAGGGAGAGAGAGAAGGAGAGCACTCACATAATGCAGAATCTCTAAACACGCCGTCTTCCATGACAAGTTGAAGTTGGATACCATGTTCACCCATTCACCCGCGCCAGCAGCAATCGACCCCCCTCTCCTCCCCGGCCCCGGCCCCTCCCCAATCATCTTGATAAAACACCCATTCTCCGCCCTACACCGCATCAGCCCTCCCACCATCAAAAAAGAGAAAGAAACACAAGAACACAAAAAACACTCACACAATCCCCAACCTCGGCACCCTTCTCCCAATCCTCTCAAGCAACCCCCGCACTCTCAACCCACTAAGCAACCACACCTCATTCCTCAAATCACCCGTGAGCCTCTCAAGCACATCCAGCACCTCCTCCGGCACCTCCACCAGTGGCTTCCCCCCTTGGCCTCCTCCCTCCCCACCCTCACCCGCACCCGCACCCCGATAATCATCCTCCATCCTCCCCAACCCCTCCCTACTCAAATCCCTCCTCCACAACGTCCCCTCCAAATCAACAACTACAACCCTCCTCCGCGCCTCCACATACCTTGGCCCCACCTTCCCCATATCCAGTCGTGGCACCGCAGCAGCAGCACCCGGCGCCTGGTCCTCCGCGTTCGCGCGCAGCGTCCGGTGCAGGAAGGTGCTGACGAAGGCTTGCGCGGTTTGTGTCGTTACGTGGTTGTGTAGGTCCTGTGTGCGGTGAGATCAACGTAGGTAGAGAGAAGGAAGGAAGGAAGGAAAGAAGGAGCAACGCACCTCCCAGCGCATACGCGCCTCCTCATCGCTCATCGTCAGCGCCTGATTAATCGCCTCACCCGTCCCCCTCGTATCCCACGGATTAATCGCAATACAGCTCCTAAACCCGCTGTAGCTATAACTCCCCGCGAACTGTGGGGGGATGGATGGATATCAATACACAAGCGATACGCAGCGCGACACGCACCTCGCTCAGCACTAGAGGCCTCCACCTGCCCTCTTGACACTCGACAAACTCGTGCGTGCGCAGCGCCATGCCCTCACGCAGAGACGTGACGATGAACGCGTCGGCTGCGCTGAGGAGCGCGAGGTACTGGCTGAACGTCAGGTCCTGCGTGTGCAGGAACACGACGGGCTGGTAGCTGTGTGTGTGGTTGAGGATCAATGATCAGTGACAGAGCGGCGAGGACACACGTGAGCGTTGAGAATCGGGCGTTGATGCGCGCGATGGCCTCTGTTACGTCTGGCGCTTCGAGCAGCGGGTGCGAGGGCGTGTGTGCGTGCAGGCTCTGTGTCGGTAGTGCGATTTGTATGAGGATAGCCTGCGGGGGTGGATCAGTAGGCAGGCAGTACCAAAGACGCCTTGAGACCGCACCTTTCCCTGAAACTCGGGATGATGTTCGAGGAAATACTCAAACGCCTTGATCTTGTGCCGTACACCCTGAATCTCATCAAGCTTGTCCCTCCCAACGACAATCTTCATACCCGCATACCGCTGCGCCAGGAGCTGGATCCACTCTTTGACTTCCGGTTCCTGCCTGTATACCAAAGTTGAGCTGACGCACACGAAAACGCGCAGACTCACTTCTTGAGCTTCAACTGCCCCACATCGATGCCCATCGGGAACACACCGACATCGACAAAGCGTCCTCTCGCCCTCTGGCCGTCCTCGCCGACCTTGTCCTCGCCCGCTGCGCCGTCGCCGTCCGCGACCATGATGCCCTTTGGCAAGGCCTCGTACGCGAGGATGCGGTGCACGGTCTGCCTGAAATGCCTCGCGTAGCTCGCAGTCTGGAAGCCAACGAGATCAGCACCGAGCACGCCGCGGAGGAGGTGCTGGCGGACCGAGAGACAGCGGAATATCTCGCTAGACGGGAATGCGACGTGCATGAAGAAGCCGATGGGGGTGGTGGGGGGGATCTTGCCAGAGGCGCGGAGGAGGCCGGGGAGGAGCATGAGGTGGTAGTCGTTGACCCAGATGATGTCGCCGTCGTTGTGTGCGGCGATGATGGCGTCTGCAAAGCGCTGGTTGACGGCGACGTACTGGTTGAAGGAGGCGCTCTCGTAGAAGGTCTTTGTCTTGGGGGCGTCGGGGATGGCGTAGTGGAGACAGGGCCAGAGGACGCGGTGGCAAAAGTCGGCGTAGCAGCTGTGGAACTCGGCGTCGGGGACCCAAACGGGGCGGCTGGGATGGGCGGGGAGGGCGGCCATGGCGTGCTCGATGGCGCGGCGGGGGGCGGGGCCGAGTGCGTCGGTGGAGGTGCCGAGGGTGCCGACCCAGAGCTTGTGGCGGAGATTGGGGCGGAGGCTGTCGACTGCGTTCTTGAGGCCGCCGTTGGCGTGCGGATTGGGCTCGATGTGCCACGGCGCGCGCGGGGCCGACGCGGGCCGGGGCACGGCAGCGGTGGCAAACGGATTGGACTCGTCGGGCGGCGGATTGCGCGACTTGTCCTTGAGATCGTCGACGATGCTCAGCGCCTTGCCCGGCCTCGCGCCAAAGACATCGGGCCGCGGATCGGCGGGGCGCGGGGATGGGATCGACACAGACTCGGGCAGGAACAGCGAGGCGATGACGACGCGCTGGGTGCTCATTGCAGGCCCGATCGAGCTCTGTGCTTATAAGCGCACTCGGCAGTTCCCGGTCTAACTACGCTACACAAAGTACGCCATCGCAGTCTGCGGGCCAGCTCAGCCACAGTCCCCGTGCAGCCCAGCCCACTCACCGTCTTCTGCGGCCGATCCCGCGCGTTCTCCTCTGCCGCCCCAAACACGATGAACCGCCGCCCGCCCGCGCCCAGCTCCAGCATCGACGCGAGATTCCCGCACCGGTAGCAGTAGTTGGGCGCACTCCACACCGTCACGAGCTGCTCGTCAAACATGTACTTGTAGCCCTCCTGCACCAGCTGATGTGCCCGCGCAATCAGACTCAGATCATTGATGTGATTGAACTGCGCCATTAACGCGTGAGCACGCCAAGCCACACGTGCACACACCCACCTGCTGCGTCACCACGCCCCCAAACAGCCACCCCGCCCCGCGCGGACTCACCGCCCAGTTCTCCACCTCGTCCGGGTCGCTCCACATCAGATCTGCACATGTCAGCCCGCGAACACATCCCAGCCACACCACCCACCGCAGAACGCACCCTCGTGCGGGATCTCCTGCCCCCGCGACAGCACGCGTATCTGGTCCAGCGTCCGAATGTCCGGCGACAGGCCCCCATGCACACAAAGCACCGTCCCGTCGATAATCTGCGCAAAATCAGTACAAATCCCGCACAGCCACTCCACGTACCGCCGCCACATTCAAATAATCAAACACACTGCAACACGTCCTCCACGCCGCCGCGCTGCCGTACTTTTGCTGGCACTCGTCTACACGCACTCAGCGCAGCCCTCGTCCCACAGACACGCACGCACCATAGAACCCATACACCTGCGTAATCTGCCGACTCTCGTGGTTCCCCCGCAGCAGCGTCACACGATCGGGGTACCTATGCACAGTGGGCACTCTGCTCCTTCAAAAAACACACATCCGCACCTCGCTTTAAGCGCCAGCAACAACGACACCGTCTCCAAACTATAATGCCCCCTGTCCACGAAATCACCCTGGCACCCATCAGCCGAAACAACCGCGCGCCACGCCCGCACGCACCATAAAAACATAGCTCGTCCCGGGAACCATGCCCCCCCTCCTCAACAGCTCCCTCAGATCCCAAAACTGCCCATGGATGTCCCCGCAGATCGTCACCGGCGACGACACCGGCTGGATGTTGCTTTCTTCAATCAGGAGCGTGCGCACGTGTGCACAGAGCGTTTTCAGCGACGACTCGGGCAGCGGTTGCGGCGGCGAGGAGAGCAGGTGCGTGATGTAGCCGTCGAGCGTGCTTTGGCGCATGGATGAGAAGTGCAAGGGTGATCGTGGGAAGTTTGACGGCGATCACGGTGCACAATCAACTCGGTCCTAGTGTTGCGGTGCGAACGAGTCTCAGTTACATACATATACAAATGGCAAGAGCGCCGACTTGAGCTGCGCACTGACCATGCTCATGCTCAAACGCGCCAGGGACCCAGCAGGGCTAGTGAGTCCCTGCCGGGTGTGCTTACTTGAACGCTTACTACATCTAATGAAAAGGCCTACTACCGTTTCATCCTGCCTATTTGGACTGCGTAATGATATCGAACCAAGATGAGCTGGTGTACATTCAAAGTGTCTCGTCCTCAAATCTAATCTAATCTAATCTACAAATCGTAGTCGTGGTCGTGGGAAATTCAGTACTTGTCATGTGTGCATGTTCTTTTGCTTTATGTACCTCTAATACATTTCAGCTGTGCGTATATTACTCCTATAGCCAGGGCTAGTAATCCTCCCGGCTCTTGAGCTTGGCGCAGAGGCCACTCAGTGATAGGTGCTCGCATACAACATCGTAGAGACGATCGATGTCGACTCATTCTGCAATTTATATCTTCTTATTTGGATTTATTAGTACATGCACCTGGTCATCAACTCCCACACAAAACTGATTCGGCGATCTTGGCGTCTGTTATGCTATGCTTATGCTGTGGCGACCCGTCGTTTTCTTGTTCCGGAAACCCTTTGGTTGATTATAGGCTTCCTTGTGGTCTCGTGGGTGGTTTGTTACTGCGTGCGTGTGGGCCACACACGGGACCAACGTCGAATCATAATAAGTTCCTTTAGATGTATCGATTCAATTAATTGTAATTGGATCGTCTGATTCGTGATCGGGAGTCATATAATGACAACGGCTTATTTGGTTGTGCTCAGTTCTGGTATCGGTATGCTCTACGATTTTTGTTCCGTGCCTCGTACTCAAAGGTTCCGCGTACGTACGGAACAAACGTCAAGTCAAACGAGTTCTCCATCTGTATTCCTGGCGTCATCACTCAGCATTTTCATTGTCACTCCACGGCTTTCCAGATCTGTGGGCGCTTTGATCCTTATGGATATCATATGTCCTCATAGAAGCATTCATTCCAGTTGATGTGGCTGAGGAATGTGTTTTTGACTTGACTTGACTTTGAGCGTTATGAAGACTTTTTGGTTTCCCCCTCCTGGAAATGGCCTCTTGGTCTCAGGCGTCTTGATATAGAAGGGGATTTACGTTCTGATTGTGATGATCGATTCGTGTAATTAGGCTTCAGGCCACTTCGGTATCGCTGTCGAGCTGAGCCAGATCAACTTTTTTGGGTCATGTATTGGACGAGGACATATCTACTCTGCTATCCAGGTTGGCACTTCTCCTCAACTACAAGATTTTGGACTAGCTCACAGTATCAATTCTAAACCGATATGAGCCATCGATTGCTGGTTTATTCAAAGTTTCGTCCTGGAGACTACTCGGTTAATCGAGACCTTCAACGTGTAAAATCTAATCTAGATCTAATCTACAACCCGTGGCCGTGGGAAATTTGGACATTTAGCCCTTCAATGTCAACTGTGCTGCTCGTGATGCCTTTATTGAATTCCCTGCAACACATGTTCCTTCCTTCGCTTCTAGTACCTCTATAGCATTCACGCTGTGCAGATGTTACCAGATATATTCGTATGAACAGGCTGTATTCTTCCATGCTATCGAGTCATTTTCCGGCTCTGATCGAACAAAATTTCGCCGTCTTCTGTCGAGTATGAGCTCGGCACAAGCCTAGCTTCAAACATGCAACCATCGTAGAAACGATCGATGTAGGCACGTCCGCAGTTTATCTTTCCTTTTCCTACAGTTATTTTCTTCGAGGAAAAAAAAAGCCAAGATCATGATCGAAGAAAAAAACACGTGACAGCTAGATCGTGTCTATTCAGTTCCCTCTCTAATTTCGTCGAATGGACATCCGTTCTGATGGACCATGAGGCGGTCAAATGACGTGGGTGGCGAATTCTGGGGCGCTCCGTTTCCCGATTAGAGCGAAGCGTTCGGAGCCCCATTTTTTTTTTGCACCCTCGATTGACTGCTAAATTCGTGCAGTCTTCTTCCTTTCTCGTCTCATTGAATTGAAAAAAAACATATCCTAAGAGACGTCCCTTCTCTTGATGCGATCGAGGAAACATGAGCAATTTTTCTTTCACTCGGTTTTGTTGAGCTCAAAACTTTTCTTGGCTGTGACGATCGCTATGTGCAACTGGAAGACTATAAGAAGGGTAGCCTTGAAACTCGTCGGCTGTCTTTATTTCGCTAGACAAGCAAACCCCCCCGTCCCCTTCATTTGTATCACCCACTTTCATTTGACGCACACAATCCATAATGTTCTCGCTCGCTCGTTCCAAGATCTTTCTACCCCTCCTTGCAGCTGGTTTCCTGCACGCGCATGCATTCGACAACTCGCGGTCTGATAATGTACGTTTCTTCATTTTGTATTCATTTCTCACTTCCGTACTTACTTCGTGTCCAGTTGGTTGTGTTCGTGCTTTCACTACCTACCCTCCAGTTTAGCCTCTTACGCTGAGCTTGAACGTTTTAGCTATTACGGTCAGAACTCTTACGGAGCAACCCAGTCTACGCGCGCTGGGCAAAGCTCTTTATCAGCTTATTGCCAGGTATGCATCATTCGAGCCCTCTGAATATTTTTGTATTAACTTGAATATGTAATCAGGATGATACTATTAATGCAATCCCTATCGCCTTCGTTCACGATTTCTTCTCAACCGGTGGTCTCCCCGCGTTGGATATGAGCAGCGTTAGTTTTTCCTTTCCTCTATTACGTAGCATCAAGCTGATAATCATGGAATAGACTTGCAGCGTCTCTTCTAACGGTGCCTTGCCTGGGACCTCACTGCCTAATTGTCAGTTCCTCGCCGACGACATTCAGACGTGTCAGAGGAAGGGAAAGATCATCACACTATCTCTCGGAGGCGCCACTGGCTCGACCAGCTTCAACTCTGACTCTCAGGCCGTGCAGTTCGCCGACACTATCTGGAACGTCTTCCTCGGTGGTTCGAGCTCTACTCGTCCATTTGGCACAGCAGTTCTTGACGGGTGGGTTCCATCTCATATCTACCATTATCAGTCGGCAGTTCTGACGATCGTTTGTTCCAGCATCGATTTGGATATCGAGACGGGTGATAGTACTCATTATGCTGCCTTTGTAAATAGGCTACGTAGCCATACTGGAAAGGCCAATAAGAAGTACGTCGGGGTGCTCAATATCCTTTTCCGCCATCGCCATCTAATATGCACAATCATAGATACCACCTCACCGCCGCGCCTCAGTGCGTCTACCCCGATGCACACGTCGGCACTGTCCTAGACGCAGTCCCCTTCGATGCCGTCTATGTCCAATTCGTAAGCCCCATCACTCGAATTCTCACTCATCGATTCTGAGATCGAATTTTATAAACAAACAGTACAACAACTGGTGTGGTCTTCAGAACTACGGCAATAACAACGTAAGCATCTTTCATCCTCTAAATGTATCGATTGTACTGACTGTTTCGAAATAGGCATGGAATTATGATACATGGGATAGGTGGGCGAAGAACAGCGCTAACAAGAATGTGAAGATCTATATTGGAGCTCCAGCCTCTCCGACTGCTGCTGGCTCTGGCTACGTTGATGCAGCCACACTCGGCAGGATCGCGAAGGAAACTCGCTCAAAGTATTCTTCGTTCGGTGGTGTCATGCTCTGGGATGCTTCGCAGGCCTATGGTGCGTTTCGATTATGAGCGTTGTTGGAGATGTGCAAAGACAAAGACTTACTTGGCTTGGTATTGCAGCTAATGGACGCTTTGACAAGCAGATCAAGACGGCGATGGGCACTGGACCATACTTCCGACGCTCTGTTGATAATTCTACCATTGAGGCACGGTCGGACAGGTTCACCAAGATCGCGAGTCGTGACTCATCATAAGTATGAAAACCTGAATAGATTATTTATGCTACTGTACTATCTATCTTTCTATTACGAACATTCGTAGCAGGCTATGAATAATACGAAGATTCACTTGAATGCGCTTAGTATTGTTAAGCTTGTTTCAATGTTGATTTTGTAAGGTCGTCAAAATCTCAGAATGCCACTACATACAGATCTTGATTAGTACTAGTCAGAATGAACCTGGTCGACGGGAATTTTGATGTGTTATGGTTGCGACCATTTGAATTGCACTTCGGTTGAACTTCGGTACCTTTTATCTACGCCTCCGAGTCAAGCTGAGGTCAACATTCAACCTCCAGAAGGTTGAAAGGAATTCACGCGATTTTTAGGTTGACATCAACTCACATGTCCCTCGTAGTGTTATGTTAGGGTCTGATGATATGAAACGTGCTGTTAGGAGACTATTTCTACAACAGATGCGGCGATCTCACACCGCCAACTGAAAACTAGTGGATACGTTGAACGCTGTGTTAACGGGTTGATCCTGAGTGACCCTACCCATGAGAGGAAAAGCCTAAGATCCACAGCGCAGGCCATACCTATTAAGCGCCAGTGGACAATGATCAGCGATTCTGGCTCGGCACCATCTTCCATCGGCAATCTCCTTAGACGGTGTTCCCGCGACCGTGACGAATGTACAATCTCTTTTGGTATTGTCCGATGCCATGCACATTGTGTATTGTTTTTTACAAGTTGGGTTCTGAAAGTATCCAAGTATCCAGTAATTGCGTGTCGCGGTCGTCGGTTTTTACATAGACACTGGGTACTTCCCGGAAATCCCCGAAGCCGACGGAACAGCATTTTGTTTTGATTGTCGAAACTGCTCTTCTTTCCTATCACACGGGGCTTCTTCTATGTATCTCACCTGATTGCCGCTGAGGCAACTGACCGTCGCTCATTTATTAACACTTTAACTTATGATGTCTGCCCATCTTTGCCCTGATTAAGCAAGACTCTCTGGATGTTTGTTCGACGTTCTCTGTCTGGCCGGGATGCTTTACTGGTCCTCATGGGCGCCGCCATCTTGCATCTATGGCATATTCTCGATTCTCACAAAACTGTTTTAGACCAGTCTATCGTCATCGACACTCACATCGGGCAGTCATCTCAACCCATACAAGGTTGCAAGCAAGAACCTGTATCGAACGCCACGAATGATCAATTTGTCGATGATACTGAAACGATTCATGCGTCACTCGAAGAACTTGATAGTTCTGAAGATGCAACAGAGCTTGTTGACATTGGCAAGAAACTCCCACACACATCAGTAGTTGCACATGCACCTGGATGGACCATTTTCCGTGATCTGTACATGTCGAATGGTACCTTGTACATTCTTTCCTCGAACCGATCGTTTCCCGAGATACGTATGATGACCAGCACACCACTACCTGCATTCAATACCCCGGAAAATATCGCTGCACGAGAACCTAATGCTCAACAGATGGACTTCGTCACTCCAGAGGAGGCACAGGCCAGATGGGGTGGTAAATCTCAGCTTGGTGAAATCAATCGGGTACTGTCAATTGATGGAAACACGGTAAAGGTTCTTCTGAACCTACGCGTAGATCTACTCAAACATCTCTCTAGTTTTTCATCAATGACCCCGATCAATTCCTGGGTCACTATTACCACTTTGTCGGCGAGCTTTTCTTTGGGGCTTGGACTTTCTGGGCTGGTGCGTGGTCTACTCCAGCAAACGACCCACAAACTGCATTCGATCTGTCGCCCCCTTCACCACCTCATATTGATCGCGTAATCTTTCCGCATGCTGATGCGCAAGGTTGGCGTGACGATACTGGATTCAACGCGTACTTCCTTCGCGCTGTATTCCCCTCCCTGAACGTCGAAATTAAAGATGATTGGGAAGACCGAATAATCGTTACCGCCACCAGAGATCGCGCGTGGCACTTTCCTGTTGTTCTCATCGCAGATCGCAGTGCTTCATTCCGGGGCTCGATCTGTGGCAGCGAAACTCAGAGAACGGCTTCAGAGGCCTTTGAAATCATGCGGAGCCAGCATCAGCTCTTGGGACATCATGTTGGTGGATGGTGGCAACCCGTACGGAAGGCTATGTGGGACTTCGCGAGCGCTGTTCCGAGTCCTGTTCGGCGCGTGGATCCCGATACAGAGCTATCAAACTTATTACTCCCGATGCCAGAGAAAATCGTAATCACCTATATCAGCCGGCAAGGTGGTCCCCGGCGAAAACTCAGAGAGGTTGATCACGTCGACTTAGTTGCTGCTCTCGAGGCACTAGTCGCGCGTAAAGGAGCCGGTTGGGAACTTCTTGTGATCCAAGCGGAGCAGATCCCGAAGGATGAACAAATTCAGGTTGCGGCGCGAACAACAGTGCGTGTCGCTGCCAGTCGGCATCTCCAGAGATTGACACTTTTCTCAATAGATCCTTCTCGGTGTTCACGGGAATGGACTGACGCATCTCGTGTTCACAAGACCCACACGTGCTTCAGCCGTCGTTGAGCTCTTCTACCCCGGTGGCTTCGCTCATGATTACCATTGGACTGCAAGAGCCCTTGGGATGGATCATTACGCTGTGTGGAATGACACGTACGTTTGTGGACATCTTATCCTTTGCTAAATCAATAACTGTATCCATTGGATTAGATATATGACTCACCCCGACGAACCTGAGGTGAATTACCCTGAAGGGTTCCAAGGTAACGAGATACCTGTGAATGGTGCTACCGTCGCTCGCCTTATCGAGGAACACGTTGACAAACGCGCCGCTGAAGCATAGATACATATTCTTCCAGGTGTGGTGCTTCCTTTGGCCATTACAGACCAATTAGAAGCAGCTCTTCCTGAGCTTGGTTCGCTGTCGAAATAGATTCGCAGTCTATGTATACATAATCATATTTTTGTAGCATAAGAAAGATGCATAATCTGCACCAAATACGTCAGATTTTATGCTACTTGTATCGACATATCAGTTGTAGAATAGGTCCATCATATATATCTCCGTCAGTCCTCACTCTCACTCCTCCAACTGGCCGGCTCTACCTGTCCCCGCGCGGAGCGAAAGCAAAGCTGAGTTTCTTGGGATAGATATCAGGGTCGGATTGGTGAGGACCAAGAGGGGGGCTGATTTCAGGGGTACATAGGTGGCGGAATCGACGGTAATGGGCATGGGTAGTAACCTGGAAGGGTTCGAGGGTTTTTTTGGAGCTCATGAGGTTTGTGCGGCAAGGATAGATGTGGATGTTGATGTTGTAGGTGAGTGAGCGGGATGAGGGGTTGGAGTATGTCAACTCTGTCGAGCTTGGAGGGACGAGTTGAGTGGGAACTAGAGAACCATTGGACGAGATAACATCTTGAGATGGGATATAGCAGCAAGAGAGCATATGTCCTTACTCAATATTAACATATCAGTATCATTCAACAGTAATGCCTGCATCTGCCATTCCCGACACAGCTCTCAGAATAAATCACTCTACACTCCATACACTCTCACGGGATCGGCGGCGCACGGTCAAACAGCTCCTTGTACGCTTCATCCTTTTCGAGATGTAATTCTGAGTTCGAGTCTGCCCATAAGTCTGCTCATACGTCCTCACGCAGATCGATTTGTCGAGGACTTCATACTCGAATGGGGATCTGAACTGGTTTTGATTTTAATTAAGCAACAGGATCAGCGCGTAGTGGGTACGGCTCGATGCACTGGTATGGATCAATGAGGACATTCAAATTTGAGACTGGCCGGGGGCGCTATGAACAAACTCGAATCAAATGGATATAGCAGCCCCACAAATTGTCCGTCATAGGCAGGAATATCTGTCAAGCGTGCATACACCTAGTCACGAGGTACAGGGAGTAGAGTATGTTGCGATGCAGAAGGCGTCGTATGCAGGAAGGAATATGCGGACATGCTGAATGTGTGGTCGACCGAAACGAAATGGAGGCGCTGGCAGTGGATGACGAAAGGAAATCATTGAAAGTTCTCGGTGTATTCTCGAATATCGATTATTGCGTCTTTTTGCCGAACTTTTATTTAATGTACTTCTCTCGAATCAGGTTGTCTAATCTTATCTTGGATTACTACCTGCACAGCAATTGCACAACGGTATCTCCCACTGCGACCGACCACTTCCCTCTTGCGTCTTTCCGTGTTTCACTGTGACTGCGACTCTGAAATGACTCGCCATACTGTGCTTCTCGAGTCTCTTGTAAAATCCGCAAAAGTTATTGTCATCAAAATATCCCGTCGCAGGTCCCCAAGGCATCGTCAACCGCTCTCAAACAACTGGCTTGACAACTTGGTAGATGCAGCTACAGTGGTTCGTACTACTGTGGTCATATTCCCATTTCCATATGCCAAGGGTGCGGCCGAGATTATGCTTCAGAGATTGCAAACAATTCAGGTGAAATCCATGTTTGGTGTGGATCTCAATGGCAGGCTGAGATGATTTCTTGTAGAAAGCGCGAAAGAATGTCGATGATTTTGAAGATCTCCTCACAAAACTTGTAGATGTAATCTCGACTATTCGAGATGCCGTTTGTGAATGGCCCTCGGGGCGAGACTTGCCTCAAGAATTTGTCCATTATTGTGTCAAATTTCAGCAGTATGTGTAATTGTGTGGTAACCTGGCAGACATTAATTTGGAACTTCTCTGAGATTATGAGACAGATGAATCTGATGAAGGGGATGCATAAATGAAGTTGACTTGTTTAGTGTTCGTAATCCATGTTACGACATGGTCATTGGAGTGCGGACGATCTACAACACCTAAGATGGAATTGATTATCCGGGCTATTCCAGAGAAATGTTTGGACATACTGCAGAAGAGGTTGAGTCAGATCTGATCATTTCAATCCTTCGCTGTGTGTTTATCCTTTACTATCCTTGGATCCCTTGCTATCTCTGTGGATACTACTACCGCTGCCGTCAGAAGTCCTTGTGAGGAAGTCATCATAGAATTTCGAGTTAATTACGCCTTCAGTGGGGGGTCCACTAGGGTAGCCTTCCTGTAAGTTTGCAGTAATAAGATCAATGAAGGGTTGAAGCAAACACGACAAACTGATGAACCAGAACCATTTAGATGAATATCATGAGGAACGGACATAGGCAGGCTTTGAAAACTATCAAGAAGAGTAATTCGGGGTACAAATACTCGTAACCACTAACCTGATGATGGGAGCGAGTAGACGGCTGGGATCCAACATTGTTGCCTTCATTGGTCTATTGGCCTGTTTCATGATAAGTTCAGGTCATTGAAGTTATTCAGAGGTTCAGAACACAAAGTTCGAGCTACTAGTTGTGGGCGCGGAATTAGACGGAGAGGTCGCTGTGGATTGATAGTGCATCTGCAGCGTCTGAGAGTCAAAATATCAGGTGATAAGAGCATAGAAACCCTATTCGGAGACAAACCTGACGAAAATTCGGTTTGTTGCGTTCCGGGAATACCGCCTCCACAAATCTAACATTAAACTTAAGCAAATTATCGAAATGTCAATAGAAACAGGTTCACGGGCCTATGAACCGAGCTATTGGTATTCATGAAAGTTTGTCGGAGTAAGTCATGCTAATCAGTGATTTGCTAAAGAAGGAAGACAAGCCTGATGATTGAAAATATTATGTGTTACGGCTACAGGAACATAAACCTAAAGGTTAGAATAATCCCCAAGGCGTCTGTTCAAGGCCATAGATTCAGAAACCACAGACCTGAGCGGGAGGGTGGTCCGTCCATTGTGTGATGATCCCTGCATGCAAGTCACCAGCAGGAAAGGACGGACGATTGATGACGTATCGCCTATGAATTATTACCCTACTTGATAATGTGCCTGATTACGTAGTTGGTCCTGATTTTGAGCCAAAAAAATAATTTCGGGGCGTCTGGTAATTTTGACTTCTCATCTTTGTTCCAAAAGCCGATACCCTCTCGACTCTCGTTTCAATATTACAATGTGCTCCTATCATGACATCTTTACAAGCCTCATATCTAATTCATTAACCTCTAGATTAACTCAACATACCTCTTGCTGGACACAACAGTGCATTCTTTTGTCGCTTGTAAGTTAGGATACAAATATCAACATCGTCGTAGGAAATGGTCCACCAATGAGAAAGTAAGACTCTGATTCTTATATCTTGGATATTGGACAGTCATAGGAACTCAGGAATCGACCTCAACAATGAACTGGGAAGGCCCGAGGAACAAAGGATCTACAGTATAATAAAAGCAATGACTCGGACTGCGTACCAAACATGTAACCTGGCATCTGTTCCTCAGCAACTCTCGACGTATGTGAATAAATAGACCATACCACAGCTGTGATGCCTGATTATTTAATAAATGCCGCACTTATCGAGGATTCTCAGAAGCCGATCCTGGTCCCCAGTACGAGCGTACGTTTTAAAAATGAAGTTCATTGATTTGTCGAAATTGGCTCGAGATAACACTGGCAAAATCCAGACACCACTGGATTAAACTGGCATCTTAAGTGTTCAATGAAAACCTATCCAGATAGGAAGAGACCGAACCTTCCAGCATTCTCGCCAGATTATCAAGATCTTCTCATGCTGGCGACGCTCATTACCGCCAAACAACACTTAAAATAACTTGGAAAGCTCAAAAGGCTGTAACCTGGTTTTCCGGGGTCACTACAAGGTTATCATATTAATCTTTGCTATCTTCAGTAACTCGTGAACATTGTTGGCTAGGCTCACTTTACTAGGACGGCGCTGACTTTGTGACGTCAAATTTTCTTTGATAATGACCGAATGACTTGAACCATAATACTTGTTTTCGGTTCTATGCCCGCCATGCTATGACACAGCCCTTCAAGTTTTCACAGCCATACGCACAGCCTCATGTCGAGTTATAAGCCGGTAAGAGATTAGTGAACACACGAACGACATTCCACGTCCTTGCTTTTGCCATGAGTGGAACAATTATGCCCAATTCCTCTAAATTACTTGCTATCAAGATCTGGCAGCAGTCAAGACTCAAAGTAGATTGGCTCGACAACTTGATAATTACCGCTGGAGCAGTTCACGATGCCAGTGACTTAATACCCTTCCCTTGTGTGAAACTAGCTGCGGGAATCATAGTCCAGGTGTTGTTGAAGATACAGGTGAAGTCCAAGCTTGGTGTCAAACCAGAATTTGGGCTAGTGCTTAGTATATGCTTCCACAGACTGTCCGCAGGCATGCCAATGACTTCAGGGATCTCTCAGAGAAACTTGTGGGACTTATCACGACTGTTGGAGATACTGTTCGTGATTTGCCTCAAGATCAAAGCCCGCCTATTGCCTTTGTCCATCGCTGCTCGAATTTTGTAAAGTACTTACTTGAATTCAATTCTATTGGTAAAACATGCTTAATCGATATTTCTTTTCTCAGTCGGCTGTCGACTGTGCAGACTGGAATCAATGAACTCGTCCGTCAAAATGGTTCTTGGACCCGCTTTTTGAGGACAACAACGATCCTCGATGCAATCGCGCGGTATAAAGAACAGATTACTGACATGCGATCGGACTTTACAGTATGTTCATTTTTTACTTTTTGCCCATACCATCTCAACTACATAGCTTGAGGTTGGCATCCGCATATATATGAAGGGAGCGGAAGAACAGCGACCCCGTCATGTGGTCCATTGCTTCTACATTCTTGATGCAACCAATAAAATCCTCAATGTGCAGATGGATATGTGTTCTAGCTTCAATGTATGGAATCCTGCCTTCAGGGCTACATACACCATAAGTCGATTCTGTTTATCTTTCTACAGGCCCTTGAGGACTTCATCAAATACCGATTCCGCAACCATCTTGGACATGAGGTGATTGAAAGAGGAGATTTTTCCTTGTACCTTCAAAAAGCGGGTGAGCAGCGGAGGCAGCTGCGTGAAGACAATTCTGGTGAATGGCTCCCTCTCATTGAGCCTGGCATTACCATTACCATGGATATCTATCTCCGAGACGAGTCATATTTCCAAGACAAGTCATATGAAAAGCCCAACAATCCAATGTGCCCATCTTGTCATCATCGATTTGCAAAAGGCTCCTTTGAGGAGTATATTGAGTGGTATTTGATGTTCCAATGCTTATGGCATCCATTCTTACTTCTTGTTAGCCCCGATGTGAAACACTACTAGTAGTTGACAGCTGTACCCATCATATAGAAGTACCATTGCATGTCAACCGAGACATGGATGAGGTGGCAATGTCCAAGTCAACCATACTCATGGGGCCATTGGTCCCGTCCAACTTGCCAGGGAACTCAAGTAATCTTAGTGCACAGGGACTGCATGTGAATGACAACAATCCTCAACATCCTCACCAATTTTTTCGCCGTTTTCAGGTCTCCCCAACAGGTAAGTAATAAGATTCTCAAGATCATTCAAACTGTATTTGTATGGTTTATCATGCTTCCAGTCTATCATGTACTACCTCCACTTCACTCTGCAGCAATGGAAGGAGACTCAAACACTGTTAGACATTTATTAGAAGAAAGTGCTGATGTAGATGCTGCTGAAGGTGAGGATGTATAGTCCTGAAACTTCTTGGCCTAACTTCCACAAACATGCAGATCATGAGGGAAAAACCTCACTTCATATTGCAGTTTTTCATGGAAAGCTGGATGTTGTTGAACTTTTGTTGAATCACAATGCTAATGTGCATACTAGAGGTGAGGACACACAGTCTTGAAAATTCTCGGTCTGATTTCCACACCTGCAGATCACCACGGAGGAACCCCACTTCATGCTGCAGCATTGTATGGACACTTGGAGATTGTTGAACTTTTGTTGAATTACAATGCTGATGTGGATGCTAAAGGCGAGGATGTAGCACAGCCCTGAAAGTTAAAACTCTTGGCCTGACTTCCACACTTGCAGATCATGAGGGAAGAACCCCACTTTATGCTACAGTATGGTTTCAACACTTGAACATTGCTGTAATTTTGTTGAATCACAATGCTGATGTGCATGCTAGAGGTGAGGATGTATAGTCTTGAAACTTCTTGGCCCAGCTTCCACAAACATGCAGAGCACCAGGAAGAAACCCCACTTCATCTTGCAGCATGCCTTGGATGCTTGATTGTTGTTCAATTTTTGTTGAATCACAATGCTGATGTGAACGCTGGAGGTTTGGATGCACAGTTTTGAAAAGTCTTGGCCTGACTTCTACACTTTTAGATCAGTGGGAAAGAACCCCACTTCACATTGCAGCATGGCATGGATGCTTGAACATTGTTCAAAATTTTTGTTGGAACATAATGCTGATGTGCATGCTAGAGGTGAGGATATACAATTTTGAAAATTCTTGGCCTCACTTACACACTAACAGACTGTGATGGAGAAACCCCACTCGACTGTGCAAGACAGAAAAAATCCTCAGACATTGTCAATTATTTGTTGGGTTAAATGAATGCTTGATAGTAAGGCCCCAGATTGTTAAACATCCATTCTATATTGAATGACCCCCATCACACAGCCTTACAAGTCCAGCAGTTGAATGAAGGTGATATAGCATCCTTTCTCAGCAAAGATATCATCCATGGTGGAACATTAAGTACTTAGATATGTAGCTTTGATTCAGTAAAGCTTTTATTCTTGCTGTTTCCTCTAGTCTTGAGATAAGCAACAATAGTTCATTATAATAGAATCTACACATTTACAGGGTATACCTTCTAACTGACCCACCATTGTACCTTCTCACAATGTGATCTGCATCATTACATAGCTTCACATGATTGCATTGCCCTTCCTACCACCTAACCTGCATCAATGAGTTTGTGAGTCTGGTGGCAAGCCCAGGGTCTATGTGAAAGGATATAAGGGGGTGTATATATGAAGAAGGCAAGGAGAGTGAAGAGAGTGGCAAAGAGGAGGACAAGACATTTACACTCACTGATTGAGACCAACAACACACACAAAGAGAAGAGAAGAAGAAAGGCCCAGCCAAGTATAAACACATTCAAGACAAAGACCTGCCTGCAGAGTCATGGAGAATTGATTTGTCCACAGGTTTGTTCATAGAGATATGTTTGTTCATTTCACAGGTGGCAGGATCGGGCATTGTTCAATGCAAGATGCAACTTGCTCACTACTGATGGAGACTGAAGATGCATTTGGGCATGCCAACAGGCATGCAGGATGTTCAAATGCCTTGGATGAAGAATGAGATTCTGAGTCAGATAGAGAATACAGAAAAATCAAGCAGGACAACTTAGAGAATCCTGATTATGAAGATCCTGAATTGGAAAAGAAAAATGAGTCAGATTTGCTTACAGACAACAAGATGAAGATTTATTCAATGAGTCACTTAGTTATGCAAATATGTAGTTGTGCAAGTCTGTGTGTTACAATCCAAGTCAAAATTTCAGTTGTACTGGCAAAGTGGCAGACTGTCAATTGAATGATCTGAGAAATTGAAACATGAGAGCTAAAACTTGAATGCCTGGATGGTTCACCTGGTAGTACTCAGAATCATAGCTTTGTACTTCCACAGCTTGTCATAGTTTTCATAATATCCAGAGTCAGATTCAGTCATCAAAAACACAGGAGACGAGGATCAATTTTGAGGAGTTACAATTGGTAGTAGCAGTGAGTTTGAATGATCAGAATCTGATTTTGTTTGCATATGTGAAGAAATCACTGATTAGATGGATGGATGTTTTGGTTTATTTTCTTTAAGACCTATTTTACACTTGAACAATCATGTCCTAGGTCCTGCAGTATAGTAGGGGTGGTAATTACAGACACATCTGGTAGGTACTCTAGCCTGATACATTTTCAGGTATGCCAGTTATGCCTCATAGTCATTTTACTACAATTTGATCCCATCAGAGTTCATACTACTTCCCACTTCAGAAATCCCCACTCATCTGCCACTATTGTGCCCTCCCAATTTCTAAATCCAGCTACACTTGGTAAGGCTTACTGGTGGTTGGTTGGTGTAGGACTTGGAAGAAGCCAGATTGGCCCAGCTCATGCCTTCCTCTAGCCAAACCCTTAGCAGGGGTCTCATGACAAACCCCTCCCTATGCCCAGACACTATTTTCAGGAGTACAACTTCCAATAACAGCAATGAGTCAGCCAGCCAGACTAATTAGCCCACCCTTGCAGAGGCCAGTACTGATTGACAGGCCACACAGTACTTTGGCAGCCAAGCTGTACTATATTGACACTCTATTGATGTTCCTACCAATGCCATGACACACTTGGTCAGTGAGGTTCCTTTTCCAGCACTTGGTCCAAATCCTTCTCCCATTTGTAAAACTGGGGAAACCTCTCTTTTTTTGATTGGTCATGAGCATGGTGGTTACTATGCCTCATTGCATCATGTGCTGATTGGTATGTTCCTAAGCAGCCTGCACAACAAAGCCTCCCTAGTCAGTCACATGTGAGTGGTGGCTTGATTAGATAACTGGAAGAGAAGTGATCTTGAGACAAGTCAGAGCTGGATGTAGTTGCTAGACTGGCAGGTGATACCTGGATGCAGGGAGACAAAAGAGGCCCAAGTAGCATAATCAAAAAGTCCTTTCCATCCAAAGTAGTATTACTTTGATTTGTGTAAACATCATTAAAATAAGGCATTACATTAGTGCAATTTCCAGTGTAAACTTGAACTTACCAAAACCTTCCAAACTTCTTTTAATATCTCACATCTCACCCTGAAAATACCTCACTAAACTCTCAAAATCATCCTCAACATTGCTCAAGAGCAAATGAAACATATTGTTACAGCCTCAGCATCACTTGGAACAAGAGCTTGAGGTTTCTTGAATAGTGTGGTTGTAAGATATAGGCTGAGAGCCTGAGGACATGATAGCAAGCACCAACCTTGAGAGTGTCACTAAGTACTAGGCACATGTCATCACCATCACTGTGACTGGCAGATGTCATCATTTGATCAGAAGCTTATCAAGGATTGAGCAATCTGGACTGTGTATTTGCAACCTTCAGAAGGAGGACTGGATCAATGAAGGACATATTTTGATGCATGATGTGGCATGATGACTAAAAGTTCTGTACTGGAACTCACATGTCTGTAAGAGGAAGAGGAAGAATGTGTGGAAGGGGTTGTTGATCCACACCTTCAGCCCATACCTTGCAACCTATGTCCTTGGGAGTGGTAACTGAGGAATTGGTCAACCTGGCAGTGAAATGACCTACTGTACTCTGATGAGGAAGGGTCCATGACAGCTGATGAACTTGCAGGCAGTGCTCTGACTCCCTATGCATCTAGAGTTGAGGTCAGGTCTGCCACTTCCACTGACATTTTTCTAGACTCTTTGTGCCAAAGTGGACTTTCACCCTCTGTTTTTCTTGCTTCTCCCTTGACCTGACCAGTAGTCCTAGTATCTCTCCCTGCAAACCTTGCTGTTCTCAGCATGTGACAGGCTGTGTCCCCAGAATATCAGCACACTCTGAAGAGATCTAGAGCAACTCTCACCCTCCCAGTGCTGAGATAGATGCCATCTTTTGGAACACTATCCCCTTGCCTGGCACTGTAGGGCCAAGTGCATTGGCTTCACCCACTCTGTCTACCTTGTACACCCCCATTTGAATTCAACATGGCTCTGGTCCAGCTGCTTTGAGGGCACCTACAGAGGCATGCAGATCCCAATCTGCTGAGTCTTCCCACCAACCTATGATGTGGACACCCCCAGCAGTCCCTCCTCTTAAGGCTAGAAATTCTCTGATTGTCACCTTCCCCATGGATCTGCATTCCTCAGGGTAGGAGAAGGCTGACAAGCAGGCTGTGCTCATGATAAATGAACAATTCCATTGGCTCCTTCACTCCTATAGCCATGATATCAATAAAGCAGGTGAGTGTTGATCATCTTTGTTTGCTCTGGAACCTCTATGCCCTGGGTACACTGCCAGTCAGTTCCTTGAAATTGCTTGTGACCTGATGATGCCTTAGAGTTGAATAACAAGGGCACTATTGGCCACAAATTAAGCAAAGATTGGTGTCCTTGGTATTGTTGCACTTGTGCTTTTGGTCACATGGTGCCTTGATACTTGTCTCTGCCCATGGCCTTTTGGTACCATGGCAATTACATTGATGTTTGCCTCTGCCATAGCCTTATGCTGCCACAGTGGTATATTACTCAGTTCCATGTTCATGGTCTTCTGGTGCTATGGCATTTTTGTTGGCTTCTGCTTCAGCAATAGAGCATTTACATGACATTTCTTGGACCTGCAAGATGACTTGCATGCAATATGGGATCACAGTTTCAATTTTGCTCCTCTGACCAATGTTGCTGGTAGTGGATTAGGTGAACCCTTTGTGTGTCAGCCAGATGCTTGTAGGTCCCCTTTGGTAATACTAGTGCCCTACTTCATAGGTAGGTCTCAGGTCCCTCACTCTGCTCAGGCTAGAACACAGTGGGCAATGGGCACATGTCATACTTGCATACCTGAGGGACCAAGAGTGTTCCTAGAGGAAGAGGGTTAAGGCAAGGACACTCCACATGGGGAGCTACCTCACCTCATGGACCTTGCCCCACCCATTATCTCCATGGGATGCCTCCAGCAATAAGTGTCAGCTTTCTGCTGCTGATAAGGTGTTTTCACAGAAAGTATGTTGTTGCTTGGAAAACAGGATGCTTGAGTACATTCTGCTTGATCTGCTGACTGATGATGCTTGTTGAAAGCTCACAAGCCTCCTGCCCCCAAGTCTGCCTTTGTGATATTGAATGAGAAGTTGCACTTGCCCAATATAACATTCAATGCATTGAAGCAAGGGAAGCTTACTTTTGACAAGTGGTGTAGAGCTGCAGCAAACCTTGTGGAAGTGATGCACAAAAACTTATGGGCTGACTCCAATGGATCTGCAGTTGGTCCTGTTGTGCAGGCCATAGTGAACTCATTCAAAGGTCACTTCCATTGCCTCAAAGCCCCTCCAAATGCTTGAGTTCAATTTGATGTCATTTTTGATTATGATTGTCAACTGCAGACTCTGTTCTCAACTGACTTGCACTGCTTTTGCATGGATATATTCCATTCCAACATTTTGCAGTGCAGAAGTGTCTGAATGGAAAAGAGCATCTTGGACATCCTAGTACATTATTCCTTATTGTAATTGTTATTAATTAACTACTTAACTATTGGCAGCATCACATGATGCTGTCCTCTTGAATGTACATTTGTATGATGTAAGGCAGCACCTTACTTACCTACCCTTTTGTAGACAGAATCAATGACTGGTCCTGACTTACAAGTGGTGTATTGTAAGCTGCATAAATCACAACAGCACTGTTATATTCTTTGAAGTCAAACTTGTGTTGACTTGTGCTATAATGTGCTGAGTTCACTGAACTTTGGAAAAGGAAGTTCACTGCCATTAGATATGATCAGAATGTAAAAATTTTAACATTTGCCTTCCTTAAATGGCACAATCATGACCATTGAGGAGCAGGCATTTGGTCCTGATGCTGAACCTGTATTGGATATTAGATGGAGCACTGTGTGGTGCTCCATATGAAACCTTGAATTTTGCCATGTCACCTCATAGTGTGGGTAGAGAAAGTATGGTGATACTAAGAGGGCTGCTAGCAGCTATTCCCATCAGACCAGCTGTAGCTGGTCTAGGAGGCATTGCCACTGGAAACACAACAGTGCCCTCTGCCAGGCTGTACCCAAAGATAGAGCCCAAGGGGTAGCTTGGACTTGCAGACAAAGGGAAAAAGCCCTTGTATGCACCTGTGCCAGTACAAATGGAAGCACTCAGGTCCTTCCCAGTGACTGTGGAAGAGCCCCAAGGATCACCCTCTGTGAGTACCTCAAGGTGGAGTATGGAGGGAAGCCTGCAAATGTAAGGAGATGACCCTTCTGTGGAAAGTCCAATTCTATTTTGGGCTGAGCCACATGGTATGTTACTGGACTGGCTATCTGACAACTCCTATTCCCCTTTTATCTTGTACTAGTCAGCCCTTCATAGTCATTGGACCCTATTTCTCCTTTTGACATATTGATAGTCATTACTACTTAGCATACCTGGGCCATTTAACATATATAGTATTAGTCATAGCATAGCCACAGATGTAGTATATAAGCCAGTCATAAGGATAGAATATCCTTCAACTGATCAATAGCAGTGTTCCCCAGGTCTATCCAGTGAACCAATTATGAGAACCCCAGTGTTGCCACCTTGCTTGGCTTGCTGCACTTGCCCCTTGCCTGCCTCTTAGCCACTGTTCTGCTCCTTTGACACTTGCTTGTTGCCTGCACTAGCTTGCTCTTGTTGGGTTTACCTGTAGAGTATTTGTTCCCCTCACATCTGTCCCTATGTCATCTGCACCTCTAGCCCACAACATCCAACCTAACACCTACCTTTGGCCTCACCCTAACCTCTATAGACTCTATGCTGACTCTAACTGATGCCTTTGCCAACCCAGAATCTACTATTGAGAGCCTGCTAACTCTTATTTCTGGGTTTGAGAGCAGACTAGTGGTGCTTGAGTCTGGTCATACACCTATGCCTGTTGCTATAGTTGCCTCTGCCCAAACAGCCTTGTGGCCTAATATGAGTGGCTGTGCCATTCCTTTGAGCTCCACCACATGGTCAGCTCCACCTGAGCAGCTGAAGCCCAAGTCCTCCATCAAACCTCCTACCATGCCCATCTCTCACATTCCCTGATATGTAGCACATCCTACCTCTAATGCTCCCCTTGTTATCCTCCTTGCTTAGGACCTCCATCCTATGAATGACTGCACCCCACATTTCAAGTGCATGCTTGAACTCCCCAACTCTCTTGTTGTGCATGTGGTTGGTTACCAGGAGCAGAGCCTTAAATAAGCCCTTGACATCTCTGGTGCCTGCTTGGAAGCTTTTATAGCTAGCTCAGCTGGAGGAGACTGCTGGTTTGTCCCTATCTGAGGCTCTCATCAGTAGATCAGAGAAGCCCTTGTGGTTATTGGAAAGCAGATAGCTAAGAAGTGAGTCCATGTACTGCAGAAGCAATGCTCAGGCAACATTGTACCAGCAGTTGCTGCACTGGCACTTTTGGAATCCACCATGTCATCCACTCCTACTTCTACTAGGCCAGGAGTGCCCTCTTCTAGCACTCTGGCAGCAGCATCTAATACTGCTACTATGGCCCCTACCCCTTCTACCCAGCAACCCCTGTTTCTTTCTCCAGGCTTGCTGATGTTGAGCATTCATAAGGGGGCTACACTAGCTTCTCCAATGGACACAACTTCTCCCATGACCATCTCTACTCTGGTGCCTGAAGTGTTGGCCCCAATAATACAATATACCTTCTGACAACACTCCAGGGGGGCAGAACCAGCCATTGCACATTATAGTCAGCCATATTGGGGACAGGAAAGAGCATCTTAATGCTACAGCTGTTCATCAGGTTGATGAACCTTGAGGAGGGGGTGATGTAAGGGGACAACCCTTCTATGGGTAGTCCAACCCTATTTTGGGCTTAGCCACATGGTACATTACTGAACTAGCTACCTGACAACCCCTATTCCCCTTTTGTCTTATACTAGTCAGCTCTTTGTAGTCATTGGATCCTATTTCTCCTTTTGTTGTATTGATAGTCATTACTGCTTAGCATAACTGGGCCACTTACCACATATAGTATTAGTCATAGCATGTTCTGCTCCTTTGATGCTTGCTCATTGCCTGCACTAGCTTGATCTTGTTAGGTTTACCCATGGAGTGTTCATTCCCCTCACAGCAAAGGTCAATGGACACTGCAAGAGCACAATTTGGGCCCATTTTGAGTATATAGGGAGCTGGACAATCCACATTCATTGAAACAATTCCAGAGGATCTCATTTGACACCTTGGATATAGATGCCAAAACTAATCCAGACAACATCTTCCAATGGAGGGTCATGGTGTTTTGGCAAGGTCAGCTTGAGGTCTCCAAGACCTCAACTCAACATCATTTAGCTGCTAAAGTAGCTAAACATATTGCAATTCAATGTTTGCTAAGAGAAGGAATTATTTTAACTGACCCCACCAAGTTCATGGGACTTTACATGGCATTCTTGGCTCAGGAAGTAGTGGACTATGTGATGGGCAATATAACTTAGTCATATGTAGAAGACTGATATTATCTTATGTACCTTTTATAGGCAATATATCTATTATAGAGTGCTCAATGGTATGTGTGTGGATAACTCACCTCAGTCTATGTGTAGAAGACTGAGCTGTGCCCAAATGTCAATCTGTTTCCTTATGCACCTCTAGCACATGTTGCTACTTCCCCTCCAATACTCCCTCTGAATTGGTAGACATGGTCAGTCCTTGAAAAACCTGAGCTCCTGGCAGAACTTGGTGTGAAGTGGGTGAGTGAGTTGCTTTGTGAAGAGGTCAGCTAGGTTGTTCTCACTCAGGACATAATCAATCTCAATCTTCTCCTGTTTGACCAGTTGCTGTCTGTAGTGGTGGCACATATTGATGTGTTTCACATGATTGTGGTTCCTTTTGTTTTTGGTAATTGTGATCAATCTGCTATTGTCCCTCCACAGCCTTGCTGGGAATAGTATCCCAAGACCTATCTCCCTCAGCCCTAAGAACATCCACTGGATGTGCTCACTTTCTTTCCCTAACAATATGTACTCAACTTCTGTAGTCAATGTCAACACTGTCAATTGATACTTTGAGCTCCAGCATGTGGGGCTGCTTGCCTGCATGAATATTCCCCCCAATACCAACCTTTGTGTATCAATATTTGATGCAGAATCTGAGTTGTAAAAGCTGTGGGGTGTAGCTCTGATGCCCTCCACCTCCATAGCATAGTTTGTAATGAATTGTGGCCTTAATATATAGCACAATGTGCTTGAGGGCTTGCCAGTGTGCCTTTCCAGGGCTATGCATACAGTGGCTGAGGGACATGATTGGGAAGGCTATGTTGGAATGGGTTCCAATTTGCATATACATGAGTGAACCCAAGGCCTTGCTAAATGGTTTGTTGGCTATGAATTCCTTCTCTTCCAGTGATATAGCACATTGGGACTTGCTAAGAATGACTCCTGAGAGTATGGGGGTTGTCAGGTTCCACTGACCACAGGGGCTCAGCTTAACTAGGCAAGTCCTTACTAAGCAGACATGATGTGTTGTGCTTATAACCTGGTGTCCAGGAGAGGTCTAGACTTTGGATGCTTATGAGGGTAAGCTAGAGGGGACAGTCCAAGCAAGTCTGGGGTGGTCTGGAGAAGTCTAAGACAAGGTGCAAAGACAGGTTGGGCTGGAGGGAAGACTCAGGGACAAGTCTTGAGGCAGATGTACAGATTGTGGGCAAGTGAAGGCTACACAAGTGATGAGAGCAGGGCTGGACATTGATGGGGAATCAGTTAATGTTGATGGATTCCAGGGCTGAGCATAGAGCAAGTCCAGAGTTATGAATGTTTGGGAGTTGTAATCATGTGATCAGAGTTTGTAACAAGATTGAGGCTGAAAGAAACTTAGGCAATGACAAAAGAAATAGAGACAGGCAAGACAAGATGGAGTCAAGACAAGACAGAGATGAGAAAGAGATAGATTGACAAGACATGAGACTAGAGACAGAAACAGAGATGAAACATAACAATAAACAATCAACCACAGGTAGTATCAAGACTAGTGTAATGGATGCTACTCAGAGTAGGGCACTACAAGTGCATATGTCAGACATTGTAGTGGAACATGTTTTGTATTGTATGCTACATGTCCAGTGCAGTCCTCTGCATTGTAGTGGAAGTTAACAATGTTATGTCTGCAATGGTGCCATTGCAATGTTACAATATGTTATCATAAACATTCTGAGCAGACATCTTTGACTGCCCTCTTGGTTTGCAGGAGTCATACATTGTATTGTTGTCAACAGTATCAGTGGATGGCCACTGTCTGCTTTCTGTTGTTATATCACATCCATTGCAAAAAGTGGTTCCATTAGCCGGTGTGTGCCATCATATAACTCTTTCCATTGTCTCTGCTTTCTGTTGCTATATGACATCTGTTGCCAAAAGTGGTTCTGTTAGCCAGCTTTTTAGGCTGCTCTGTTGTTGATTTTTTTGTCCATTGCCAGATCCCATCATGAAAGCATATCCATTACAGATGCATTTTCATTACAGATGTGTTTCCATTCAAAAGCTCTCAGTTTGTCTGTATAGATATCTGTCAAAGTGTTAGGCATGGGAAGCTGTCACAGATGCATTTTTGTAGGGGCAAGAAGCCATCACAGAACTGTTCATCCATTGCAAGCCCAGTGGAAATGACCAT
>JABAJY010000277.1:0-27901 GCA_017607575.1 Termitomyces sp. Mn162
GCTGGAGAGTATCCAGCCAGCCAGTCAACCTGTTCTTCCAGGAGGAACAATTACTGGCAGCTATCCAGTCAGTCAATTTGTTCTTCCAGGAGGAACAATTACTGGCAGCTATCCAGTCAGTCAATCTGTTCTTCCTGGAAGAACAAATGCTGGCATGTACCCATCCAGCCAACCTGTTCTTCCTGGAAGACCAAATGCTGGCATGTATCCATCCAGCCAACCTGTTCTTCCTGGAAGAACAATTGCTGGCAGGTATTTACCCAGCCAACCTGTTCTTCCTGGAAGAACAATTGCTGGCAGATATTTACCCAGCCAACCTGTTTTTTCTGGAAGAACAACTGCTGGCAAGTATCCAGCCAGTCAACCTGTCCTTCCAGGAAAAAAACTGCTGGCAAGCATCTAGCCAGCTATCCTGAGGGCTCACATAAATTGTCTTGGAATGGGTTGTCCGACAACAAGAGCAGGATATAGGAAGAATTCTGATACCTATGGAGTCTCCGAATGCAGAAAAGAAGATGACAACTTCCCTGAGGCAGTAAGTGTATTTAGATCATCTTTAATTTGTTGACTTGATTTGATAGGGCATCACTTTGAATCTCAGTTTACACGTACGCCAACACACCTACACAAAACCTAAAACTAAAACTAAAAGCAAGAACAAAATGGCACCAGCGTCTCTGGACTATGATCTCCACAAAACAGGAAGACCCAGCGTCTGATACAAAGCTAACACTGAGCTGGAATTGATGCTATTCCTAGAGGATTTTGCGCTGACTCAAACACCAGCAAAGATCGAAGCAGATACGTCCGCTCGTCACTTGTAATCCCGTCTACCCAACACTCGACTTCTCTCACAAAATCGCCCCGCTTTGAATGAGCACCTCCTTAATCGCGTACAGACACCAGCATGGAAGACATAGAAGTGCCGTCCGATGGCCTTGATGCGTGTTTGGTGGGCGTTTAAACAAATCTCCGGCTCTCACTCCACTGATCAAGGGTTTGACCCTCTCGTTCATACTCCCATCTCTATCTATCCGACAAAAGCCCTCATGAAGGTCACTGTCTATTTTCTGAGAGCTGAGAATGACCGACAAGGTCTCAGAGCGGGATATGGAGGGAGCAAGAGTGACGGGGAAGGGATTGTTGTAAAGTTCGATCATGACTGGGACCGCAAGAACAACGAAGGGGTTGGAGAGACGGGGACCGGCGAGGACTTATGTATGCTGCTGTTCAAACGCAGGAAGTCAGGACTGCGGGGCAACATGAACCGCGCGGATGTGAACGGAGTTGTTGGAATTCGATTGTCGAGATGAGTCATCGAAAGCATGAAAATAGTCCATGAACGTATGGCTCCAAGTTCTGGAAAGGAATTCAAACATTCAGCGGTCCTCAGCGCACGTTGCGACGGGCACCTGCGCGTCAGATGTTCTTGGACTTGCTTCAATCTTTAGATATGGTCTTGGCGGAAGAAGCGGTAGTTCTATCTAGATAGAGCGTCCGGTATACAACTTGGCGGTAAACAGATGGAACAAGCATACTCGTTCTAAGTTCTCTTCGACCTCACGTTCCAATCAAACCTGGGTACGTTCAATAAAAGTGAAGAAGCCGTAAAATTGACCACTCACTTGTTCTAATTATTCTTCGCGTCTTCCGAAATGCCTTCAGTGCGACCACCTACAGTAAAGCCTCAACGAACTTCCGCCCAACAAGAACCGAGATCCTTCAAGCAGCGCAGAAAGGTGTTTGAAATTTATCTTGTACCGTAGCTCGCGCTGAAAAATGTTTAGGGTGATTCGTCTACCTACGATAGCGCAAAAGCAGAGTACCTGGGTCTGTTGCATGCAAGTCCTGCACGATATTGTCGTGTTAGTCCCGCTCCCAGAGAAAATTTTATCACGCGGCTCGTCTTGTAGGTCCAAAGAAAGTCGAGCGTTTGGTGGTTGATCCATCCGACGTGCCATCTCCACCTCCAATCGACTTCTGTCACCTCTGAGTCTGCGCTTCCTGCCAGTACAAAGTCAACGCGATTCAACTCCCGAGGCACTGTAGACTCCGGAAGGACGCCTCATTCATTTTATGCTAGCAGCCCTCGCTCACAAGTGGGCGAGTGAGTACTTGCGGTTGCTGTAGATGTATAGGCCTGCGCATGTTTGGAAACGACCTGGAAGTTATCAGAGATTCGGATCGCAAGCTATAGAAATCCTCCTTGATAGCCACGGTTGCAACTGATCGAAGACATGGTCCTCGACCTTTACCATGTCGATATCATGCATCAGTAACTTCTCAACATCCGAGTATACTTGAATTACTAACGGGATGACGGAGAAGCGATGAGTATGCCAGAAAAGAAGAGTTGTATAGCTTGAGTACAGCAAGGGTGGAGTTGGGGATGTTTGGAGGGAATGTCGAGCTGGAACACTAATAATTGAGCCGCATTCGTGAAGATGGTTGATAAGTTTGGAAGTCACGTGGAATCGTCTGCAACGACTTTCCCGCTGATTCTACATATTCTCAGTTATTCTTCCTCTAAGCTGTGAAAACAATAGCACTGTCTTGTCTGCACTCCTTCGTGAGTCCTGCGCGCAGCTTTGTCTGCCCCCGACTTGCGTGTACTTTTCTGCTGCGGACGAAGCATCGCAGGTATTGCCAGGTATGTGGCAAGGATATGTTATACTATGTCTACTAATGTTCTACATGGTTGCTAGGCCCATCCTCTCGGCCTGTGCTCCCACTTTCCTGCCCTCGATCCGACTCGTAACGACTTGCCACCCCTTACACGCTGATTCTCGACGTGGGGCATGCCCACAACACGCCGCGTCATCACCCTCTGCAAGGCCAACGATCGCACCATCAACCCGTCATCACGTCATCACCGCGACATCAGCACCACCTAGCATCGTATCCCTTGCCCTTCGACTCACATTGCGCATCCATTAATGCCAACCCATCCTCAAGAGACCTCTCACCATGCCGTGTCAGCACCCGAACCCTTGAGCGTCAAGTTCGCCGGCTTTCATCACCCTCTGCAAGGCCAACGATCGCACCGTCAACCCGTCATCACGTCATCACCGCGACATCAGCACCACCTAGCATCGTATCCCCTGCCCTTCGACTCACATTGCGCATCCATCAATGCCAACCCATCCTCAAGAGACCTCTCACCATGCCGTGTCAGCACCCGAACCCTTGAGCGTCAAGTTCGCCGGCTTGGGTGTCCATCGTTGTTTACTTCCGCCCAGGTACATGTCACTAGTTCTACTACCTCGAGTCATTACTGAACCATCGTTTTATCCTTTTAGTCCTCTTCACCTCGCGATCCCACTACGTTGGTGCTGTTACCTCAAGCTCCAATTTCGTAGGACTTGCAAAGCTGGCCAAAAAAATATAACTACAGTACGTACAATGTATGCAGTCCTTGCTACCTTAACCAATACATGGGTTTCTCAGTCCCTCGTCGACGTCACCCAGGTGCTCCAACTCTGAATTTTTGTTTCCGTCGTTGCTGCCGCCAAGCCGTGGGCCAAAAACCCTCCACGCCCCAGCCAATCCATCCGCTCGCCGACGAAGCAACATTTCATCACGTTCTTCCCGGCACAGCTCGCCCGGCTCGCCAACAACCGCCCGTCAGCTGGGAGGGCTTAGGTTACCCCAAGTATAACCTCTTAGCGTGTGGGACACTCACGACATGCCACGCCATCACCCGGGCTTGTGAACGTCGAGTTCGTGGGATTGGGCGGGCACCATTACTCACTTCCGAGGTATATAACGTCATCATACTGCTTTCTATCAGTATTATAAACCTCTTTTATGCGTGCAGCAGCAATCCTTCCATGCTCGCCAGCTGCCACATTGCCAACGTCTTTCCGCGAACTTCGAGTTTAAGTTATTCGCCCATGTACAAAATTCAGTTTCGGTAAGTACACTGTAGCGACTCGTTTGCTACGTTACTGATACATTCTTACAGTCTCTCGTCACCTTTACCAACATGTCTCGCGTTTTTCTTTTCTACCTGCCATCGTTAAGTACGAAGACACGTCTGTTGTGATGCTCGACGATGCTCGACGTTTTAGTTCGGGAAAGCTAGATTCCTATGAAGACTGAAGACGATGGGTTTATTGAAGCTCTCATCTCCTTCCTCTTCGCATCGTGGCCGGCAGGAGGAATGGGTTTGACGTTGACAAGTGAGCGATCTGGGTGTTTTTCGTTTTTTCGCTATATTTTGTACGTCGGATAGTAATACATTGTTTTTATCATGTACAAAGTGTATAGTAGACTAAAAATGGATCGAAATCTGGTTACCTTTGATATTCAAAAAAGACTTACCTATGCCTGACCGAAGAAAGATACTCGACCTACTGATGCGTTGCGTTGACCAGTGGCTACAGCACACTATGACGAACCGTCGGTAGTGAACGATGGGCCGCAGGAAAAGTGCATAGGACAAAAAATTAAAAGCGTAGAACGGCAGACTCACCATCTCTTTCGAACTTTTGTTGAATACATGATTTTTCGTCACCTTTTTTGGCACCGCGTGCAGGACTTCGATATGGCCGGCTGTCCATTTGTATGGCCTTCCTGAGTAGCTGTATGTAAAGGCCTCGTCCAAATGTCGCTGCGCGTCGTTGGAGTGGGCGTGGAACGCTGCGACTAGACGGTTGGCCTTGTCGTATCCCTTCAACGTGAGATGGCGGGCGTTTCGATCAAAATGAGTGTACGAGCTGCGGAATACAAGTTAATTAAACGTTTACACCATGGTTCTACATTATTTCAAGCGAAAAAAGAGGTACGTACCAGAAGACCATGTTAACGACGTTGGCTCGGCATAAAACGTCGAAATATCGTTTTGTTACTGTTTTAATGCCCATTTCTGCCAAGCTCCGCATAGTTCTGCCGCCCACAGAGGTGATAGACGTGCGCGGACGCCAGCAACGAATAACGACGCGCGGAAATACCATCATATAAGTGATACGTTGGAGTGTGTTTGAATGTCAAACAACAAGAGTAAACGTATCACAGGGTGTTTGGAGATGGGACAACGAGAGACCACTTACATTATGTGGTGACGCACAAACCAACCAACGAGTCAAAGCGTACCGCTAGTTTAGAGCTGATGTTACCAATGCACTATCTTAGACCTTTCCAAGTCGCTATTCGACAGACCCAAGAAAATCGATATTGAAGAAGAATGGGAAGTTCGAAATAGACACTAGTCCGATGATCATATACACAGCTAGGAGCAGTTATGCCAGAAGATTTGTCAAGGCCAACCAGTTGCATCAGAAGGCAGAAAGGTGGCCAAAGCAAGCGCCAGATAAGCGGGCTGTGGAGGGCTGTATTTCGAGGACTTGCAAGTTCGAGTACAAAGTTCAGCCGAATTGAATGCCCTGTTCACATGGGTTCCAGTTGCACTTAGCGCTAGCGTCAGAGAGGGATGTTTGATCTAAGTACAAGAGACGTGAGGCAGGAACTATGATAGCGAAACAGCCTCAGTGAGAGAAGAGACAGGCTGTATTTCGGTGGCATAAGCAACGGCACGCTTCAATAATGAAAGCTCTTTTTTGCGAAGCCTGGCTAACTCAAAGATCAGCCTCAGATGCATAGATTTAAGAATTCTTTCGCAAAAAAAGGCTGGAGGCAGACGTTGTGCCTAACGGCTGTTCCCAGCCGTAAGAGCACTAGAGGTCAAGGAAAAACTTGAGCGCAGTCCTACTTGAGCGTAGTCCTACGCTCAAGTAGGACTGCGCTCAAGTTGTTATGATCGTAAGGAAGATGAATATAGTTCGCAGCGTTGAAAGGATTCATTATCGAAGAGACAGGCTGTACTTCGGTGGCGTAAGCAACGGCACGCTTCGATAATGAAAGCTCTTTTTTGCGAAGCCTGGCTAACCCAAAGATCAGCCTCAGATGCATAGATTTAAGAATTCTTTCGCAAAAAAAGGCTGGAGGCAGACGTTGTGCCTAACGGCTGTTCCCAGCCGTAAGAGCACTAGAGGTCAAGGAAAAACTTGAGCGTAGTCCTACGCTCAAGTTGTTATGATCGTAAGGAAGATGAATATAGTTCGCAGCGTTGAATGTCCTGTTCACATGGATTCATTATCACGTGAAAGATAGTCTCACGATTATCAGATGTTAGATCAACATGAATACATACAACATGCTTACGAAAGCAGTTGAATACCGTTTTTATCTATCTATCTATTTATTTATTGAGTAAGAAATCAGCATCAGCAAAACCAAAAGTCATAAGATAATTCAGAAGGTGTTAATTTGTAACAAGATGATTCAGACTCGGGCAGCAAGAAATCAGTATATATTTGATATATATCCAATGTGACTCAAATTCAACATCAGCAAAATCTATTGTAGACGGAAACAAATTGGTATCTATATACGATGGCGACTGAAAACCAGCATCACCAAAACCAATAGCAACAAGATTATTGAGACGCGGAACGCAAGAAATTGGTATATATATGTATGATATGGCTAAAACTCGGCATCAGCTACAAGTCAGTCAGATCACAGCAATGGATTTCGAACAATGCTCGTTCTACGAGGCGATTGCAGCCACGGCATTTCCGAAAAGCATGCCAAAAGTCCCTTGTGCGTACACCGGTTGGCGAGCGGCGGTGAAATGCCGCAATGACATCAATAACATCGTTTGGCACCGGGGGTGAAGTAGAAGAGCGTACATGGGTGCGGGGAGGTAGCGTCGATGTTAGACGATGAGGGGAAGCCGAGCGATCGCGAGATGGAGCAAGGTGACGGCCTGAAGAAGGGCTGGCGACTGTAGAGGGAGAGTCATGCGCAGTAAGCATAACAGAGGTCCCTGGGCGCAGCCAGCGCATACGGCGGCGAACCACAGGGGTATCCAGAATGTCCTGTGCATTCTGGGTGGCACGCGCAATAGCTAGAATAATTTTTGAGAGCTGTTCCAAGGAAAATTGCTTGAAACATACCGGCTTCCATAGTTTCTTCATCCGTCTCTTCCGGAGTGACGTTGTAATCACTGCTCCGCTGTGCTAAGAAGAAGAAATGGGGAGTAAATGGGTAAAAAAGAAAAGAAGGGAAGAAAAGAAATGCATACGTACATGATGGAGGGGTCCTTGGAGCATAGACCCTCGTTATCAAGCCATCAACTTGCTCATAGTGTTGGCTGAAGGATGCTGAAAAATCATTAGTGGAAGGTAAGCTTGGAACGGTCGAGAACGTACTATAAAATGAACACTGAGCAGCACGATAGCTGCAGCGAGCGACGAACTGGCCATTGGTAGGGCCAGTGCTACGAACTCTGAACGTACGAGCAGGGATGCCATGGAAGCAACAAGGTATTTCAAATTCGGAGGTTTGCGGCAGCTTCCACAGCGTGCCAGGCAAAATGCGTTCGCCATTGGCATGAATTGGGCTAGCGGCTGGTTTCAGCAAGAGTGCCGCATCTGATGGGCAAGTGAGCTTACTAGGGAACGACCGTCATAGTCCCTGGAGCAGGGGAGGCAGTGAACGTTGTGATGTTGCGGGCGGCGCGCTGCTCATGCTCAAGGCGGGCCCATTCAGATACGTTGGCAACCAGGGGCCGAAGGGCTGATAATGGGTACACCGGCGTCGAGGATCGCGAGTATGCAGCAGACGCAGGGGAGGACGCAACAGGTGGAGGGGGGGAAGCAGCAGGCGTGGGGGAAGACGACATGTGAATTCGAGAGTTCGGGCAGCGGGTCGGGCTATTTATCGCAGATAGTATGGGGGCCTAGGCGTCTAGAAAACGTCAGAAAACGTCACAAGAGCTCCGGTAAGGATCTGATTACATTGCTGCGACCAAAGTTCTTGACGTTTGCTCAAAAGTTCTGCGGATCGCTTTTAGTACAGCCAACGATCGTCGAGAAGGGGAAAACAAACATGCTGTATTGACGGGTGACAGAGTCTGGCCACGAAAACTCACGTGGATGCATACGTGTCCATGTTGTGCCCCCAAGTAATCTCACTGACCGCCAAAAAAGCAACGTTATCAGGGTTACTACGTTACAGGCTTGGTAGAGATGTCGGCAAGCGTCGAAAAAAGGTCAATCCCACCGCTCCACCGCTTCTGTTCTCTTTCGGCTTCTTCTTGTGCCTCTTCTTTCGTCAGGTTAGCGAAAAAATCGTTGTTGTTCATAAACCTATGTTCCGCCCAGCGAAACAATCCACCTGCAGCGTATTGTGTGAATGAGTATCGCGTTTCGCCATTTCCAATCTTAGTGTTTGCGTGGGCAACCACCGCCGAAGGAATGAAAATCGTGGAGCCCGGCGGAAACTCAATTATCACCCCTAAGTCCCAGAGGACGATGTGTCCACCCTTCTTTGAATCAAACCGTCCAAGTGCGGTGATAGAGCACCAACCGAATGGGAGGTTCGCTGCGTCGGTATGCAGGAAGCACGCTGTTGACGGCCCAAAGTTGTACGTTGCGGAGGGAAAGATGCTGCCCACAAAGATGCGCTTGAGATCCTTGCCGTGTTCGAAGGTAGCGCCCAGGCGGTCAACGTAATAGTCGTACAGACGGGGGGCCCAGGTAGCGAAGACTGCTAAATCAAGGGGTAAGCGGTTTCTGTGAGTGAGGGAGGCCGCTGCTTACATGATGCGAAGTGCGCAATCCGTTTGAATGGGGTGCTCGCATTCAACCTTGCTAGCACAGACGTGGCTTCAGGGGTTTGGCGGCGAACGGTAGGCCTCTTGCGGCCACCGCCATGGGAGACGCCGAAAGGTACCGCAAAAAAATTACCCCGTCGGTGATGCTTAGATTTCCGTGGGAAAGCTAGCAGCATACGGTTCTCTTCGAGCAGCTGCGCCGCAGCCTGGTGAGCTTGAGGCCAGTCCTCTGCATCGGGATGGCCGCCAAGATGAGCCACGATGCGCCCCTTGGCATCAACGACAGGCGTTGGAGTGCTAGAGGCTTCAGCGTTAGTTGTGGGTGGCAACTTAGAGTAAAAAAAAATACCTGCCTTCCATCCCATTCGCACACGCGGAAATTGGTTTTTCTGACAATCTCTTCTAGGGTATAGGCCTTCTTACTAAAGGCTTGTCGAACGCCAGTGAATCCCGACGCGGCAGCTGGGGCATTCATGAGGTCAAAGTCGACCTCGATCCCCCGGCGGCCATACTTGTTGAAGTACTTCTCGCGCACAGCGGGGCGGCTCTGGTAAAAGTTGTGGCCGCTGTCGACTTTGGCCTGCTCACGTTTCTTTCGGCGATTCTCTCTGCTCTGTCGTTTATGGTGGCTCTTGGATGCACCCGAGCCTTTGTTGAGCGTCTGAACGTCTACGGAGGGCGCGGATCTAGATGCAGCCTGAGCAGAGACTGGTGACGGGGCCCGAGAAGGGTGAGGGCTGCCGGGCTCAGATGGGGCAGGAGACGTGAGGGGAGAGTCCGCGAGGGGGGACGATGGCTTCCAAAACGCGTCAGTTGACTTGGCAAGGCTAATGGAGAGGGCGCTTTCTAAGTCGAAGCTGGGTGAGGCGACGATTGGCGTGCCGGCCCAGGGGGAATAAACTTTTCGTGACCGTGTCTACATAGGTGTATTGAGGAAGGGGGCCGAAAGAGAAGCAGCGAACCTTACTTGGCGGAAGTAATCAAAGTCTTGCAGGCCTGGTGCTTGTATTTCAGGAGTCAGTAAACGCGCCGTGATCATGCGTAGCCTCGCGTCGCAATGCACTCAGCGCTGTATTCCCGGGCTCGAGTATCCAGGCGTCGTGCTGTGGGCGCGAGGAATAAAAAAAACTCACCCTCCGTTGCTTGGCGGAAGCAGTCAAAGCCTTTCACGCCTGGTGCTGATATTTCAGGAGTCAGTAAACGCGTCGTGATCATGCGTAGCCTCGCGTCGCAATGCACTCAGCGCTGTATTCCCGGGCTCGAGTATCCAGGCGCCGTGCTGTGGACCCGAGACATGAGAAAAACTCACCTTCCATGCAGCTCCAGTGAGAGGAAGGGTGCCATGCGAAGGTTTTTTTTCACGCATCAACATCACGCTCACGTGATGTGAAGACAAATATCTTATCGAGAATCTCATATCTTATTTTATCTTGGGGAGTAAAAGTGTATTGAGACGGAAGTCGTAGAGGTAGGTCAATGTACGGAAAGAAAAGCCAGGCTCGCTGGTCTACTCCTCGTCCTCGACAAATGAAACGCGAGCCTTTGCGCCCCTCAGCAAGATACGGGGCGCCGGAAGTGGCGCACCATTGGGCTTGCTCAAAGCGGGCAAACGATGGAACCCCGGCGCGGCCCCTGTCGGCCACATCTTGTCCTGCCGAGCATCGGGTATCCAACTCCACGTTTTCAGACGCGTCCAAATAGCCATTCGCGTCTCATTTACGAGCTGTTCGCTGTTCTCATCGCTGTTGACAAATTTCAACCACTGCTGGAAATACGGACAGGCTGGATAGTTTTGAACGGCGGAGGAGGTCTCATAACCGCGCTTGGGAAAGAGCCATTCAAAAGCTCGTTTCCATTCGTCCTTCGTGGCATGTTTGTAAGCAACGTGTCGAAAGGTATCAGACAGCGCGAGGTTTTTGAAGATGGCCTCGTCGGAGCTGAGGCGTTCGACGTTGTTGATCTTGAGGTAGGAAGCTTTCGTATTTCCGCGAGGGTTTGGTGACTTCGATTTGACGTTTGCAACGAAGTTACGAAAGAGTTCGGATGCAAAGGCGTTGACTGTCAACTGTGGTGGCGGAGTACCTGCATCGTCGATGTCGGAGCCGTCATCATAGGCCGGAGGCGGCAATTTTTGGCCTGGAGCGCCAATATTGAACATGTCCGGGAGAGGTTCGTCAGACCAATTGACGACGCGGGGTAATGGGCGCTTGCACAAAGTAGAGCGAATTCGGGCAATCACTTGCTTGTCGACGATGCCCGTTTTAACGTACTTGGCCTCAATTTCCTCGATTGTCATACGGAACCAGAATCGAAACGCTTCATTGGGCATCGTGGGTCCACCAGCTCTAAAGCGTGGGGCGTCGGTAAACTTGATCCGGCGAAAGAAGACACACCCATTGGCGTTGTGCGCGATAAGGTGCCGCGCATTGCCCTCCTCCTCCTCCTCTTCCTCCTCTTCGTCGGGTACTTCCTCCTCATCTTCATCCCCCTCCTCCCTGTCAGAGCGGCTGATGACCCTCCTTTGTGGCAGGGATCGTCGGTAGGCAAGGTCATCTCGGGCAACTTCGTCTGCTTCGCTGAGGGGGAGAGCTGCGTCCATGAGCTTCTTCGCAGCTGGTCCATCTTCAGGTCGAGCATGGAGACCGTTGATTAGCCATACGCACGCAGCTGTCAACGTCAATGCCTGGTCATGGACGCGGAGTTGGGGTGGCCCAGCCACCTGCCACGAAATCACCGAGCTCGCTGCCTGCAGTCGAATGATTCGGAAGGACCTGTGGCAACGGAGGTCAGGCAGCAAGGATTCTCGAAATGAACCTACGCACCACCACTCCCTCCTAGTAAAGATGCAGAGGCAGCGCCTCAAGATGTCCGGATCGAATGCAGTTAACGCACGAGTCGCCCAGAAAAAAGGGACTCGCACTTCAAGGCGGGCGTTTGAGCCGTTGAACGTCATGGCTCGATCATATATCGTGTGGAGGCCAGATATCGTCGGCGTAGGCTGCTCCAAGGCCATGGCTTCACGAGTGGTCAGGAATTTTGCATGGTGACCATCGTCGTTGTTGTAAACAATGGATTTGTCGGTCGTATAGGCCTGTATGTAGCGCGCCGAGAATGCACCTCCGCCTAAGACCCCTGGAGCGATACGAAAGCCACTGATAGCTGTCAGGTGGCTCGAGTAATCCCGACTGTACTTTGAGGACCCAAGGTCAGTGATTCTTGCCGCGGTAGCGTCGTCAATCAGAAGAGCCTGCTGGACAACGACGTTGTGAGTAGCTGTGAGCCATTGGAGGCAGGCGCCTTCGTTGCTGCTAATTTCGACGCCAACGTCGACATACCAATCACCAGCAGTCAATACCTCGAGACTCAGGCGAGAGTCATGCAGAAATTGACGAAAGGCCACTTCGGCTGTTTGGTGGAGCGGCAGGTGCCAGGTCATGCCCTTCGTTCCACGAATAGTATGCAAAACGAAAAAGTTCGTGGCCCAGTCTTTGTCCTCCTGAGCAAGGTCATTCGTTGACCTGAGCTGCATACGGATACGGTCTGCAAGGAACGGTACAATGTCCTGAGGAATTATTTTTGTGGACCACGAATACCCTCCGCGAGCTCGGCGGGCTCTAATCTCTTCCGTCTGGTATGATGCCGGCCAATCTTGAGCTAAGTTTTCTCCTAGGAGAGCGATCATGGCGGGGCGAAGCCCATGGTTGTACCAAATTGCACGCTCGCGCTCATGCGTCTCATACGAGCCACGGGACTTGCAGCGCTGTGGAGCCCAGAGACCTGGGAAGAAGATGTGGAGGTGGTGACGAGGGCCAAACTTGCCCCATTCAAAGTTCGGAATCCTGTGCAAGTCCACATCTCGTTCGATCTGGAAGTGGAAGGCTGAATGTGAGGCTGGTAGATAGGAAAGTTGAAGAAGCCAATGCTTACGTCGCCAAAGGAGACAGGGTAAGTGATATGCACTCCTGATTTGAGAGCATAGGTGGGATGAGGGACGGTGAAAACGCTGATATTGTCTTCAACGAGGAGATCAGATGCGATGCCCAAGACAGAGTCGTAATCACGGGAGATGGATAGGTCGTATTGGGGGGGGACGATGTTCTGGATGGGATCAACGAATGCTTGTAAAGTCGTTCCTTCCTGTGAAAACGTGCCAGTGAGTGCGAAATTGACAAAGGGTTCAGGGTTGTTGGGATGATCCTCCCATAGGTCGGTACCGTGCTCGACGAACTGGCGCAAGCTATGGTTCACGCGGCGGAGTCCTTGGTGGTACACAGGCATGGGCGTTGGGGGTTTGTAGAGAGGAACGACGGCAAAGCAAAGTACGGCGTGCAGGGTTGCAACGAATAACCCGCTGAGTCGAACGTATATAAGGATGGTACAGACAGTTTGGAGACTTAGCACGCGAGAGCAAGGCAACTTGATTGCTAAACGCAGGGGGGTGAACGTCGTTCATTTACTAAGTACGGCCCACGGAGTAAAGAAAGCGTAGTCCAGACACTTTAGTGTAGTAATTAATCCGCGGAACAGAAGGCCTCGTGTACTCATGCTGAAGATCCTCTCCAGCAGAGCAGCACGTCCACACGCGGCAACTGCCAGGGAATCCTCCCATGCCAGTCAGTCTCATTACGAGGAAGGCGACGGAACGACGCGAAAGAAGTCCTCCAATGCAACTCCAAACCGTGCTGTGGGAGTCCCATCGTGCTGTGGGATAGAGGAAAGGTAGAGAGGACGTCGAAATGGAGCTCGAAATTGCTAAGTCAGCGTGTGAACTAAGATATGATATGATCGAGATACGATAAGATACGATAAGACAAGATGAAATAACTTTGAAATATGTGTCAAGGGCGATTGTAGAAGTACGATACGATGGGATAAGATAGGATAAGATAGACAAGAATCACTATGTATGAACCCACGGAGTAAAGAGAGCGTAGTCTAGATAATGTAGTGTAGTAATTAATCCGCGGAACAGAAGGCCTCGTGTACTCATGCTGAAGATCCTCTCCAGCAGAGCAGCACGTCCACACGCGGCAACTGCCAGGGAATCCTCCCATGCCAGTCAGTCTCATTACGAGGAAGGCGACGGAACGACGCGAAAGGAGTCCTCCAATGCAACTCCAAACCGTGCTGTGGGAGTCCTATCGTGCTGTGGGAAAGAGGAAAGGTAGAGGACGTCGGAATACGCAGAGACTAAAGGTCGAAATTGCCCAAGTCAGCGTGGGAACTAAGATATGATATGATCGAGATAGGATAAGAGACTTAGAGCTCGAAATTGCCCAAGTCAGCGTGTGAACTAAGATATGATATGATCGAGATAGGATAAGATACGATAAGACAAGATAACCAAAAAAAACAATCGTGGGGAAGTTCGGATCTTGAACTTGGTTCACTCTTAGTGCGGTCTTTCAACGTTCATTTATCTTTCATCGTAGGACGATGTGTTACTCTGCTTGAGAGGATCTCGCGCACGAGTATACTCGTTTAATTCATCGTTCATCGCGCCACGATCACTTTCTCTGCGTCTGTCACAATACTATCTATCCTTAATCGTACGACAACGAGTTACTCTGCTCGAGAGGATCTTAGGCACGAGTATATTCGAAGTTACGCCTTGTGTTGAGCCGACCTCATCAACAGTATGGCTCACTCCATGTCCGCCGAGGACACATGCGCATTTGTTGCCTCGCTGTACGACAACGAGCCGCTCTGCTTAAGGGATTCTCAACATGAGTACGCTCGCTTCGAGTTGCTTGTGTTTGGCACCTCCACTCCTGGCATGGCAACCTTCATGCCCCATCTCTGTCCGGCGGAACTCCAGGCTTCTTTGCTGCCGCGGGAATTACAGCCTCGACGCTTGACGTGCTCCCCTGTATTTGTGAGTCTTCCTTGTTCCTGTTGCTGCATCCGTCCCTGATTCTCATTTCCACTTCGATATGCAGCGTACCTTCGTCTTTTTCTATCCGTCTGCAGAAAATCTATACGCTGATTCTATCGATGTATGTCCTCTTCTTTTCCTTCTATACCGCCCTTCGTTGACTTTTTCTCAGCTTGTCAGGGGCAAATGAACTGCTTCACAAGGCACGCTTATGCCGTCGAAAAACACTTCGATAGCTGGCTCTTATTCCTTCCGCCTCGTTGACTCTTGACAGGCTAGCGGGACGTTGGCGCGTGGTAAAACGTTGCTTGCGCGATCGTACGCGCATTTGACGCCAGGCTGGCAACGGATTGGTTCTGACTACGTACTGGCTGTATTCACGTGTCGTATCTCGCTTTAATTGTAACATTCCTTCCCTTCTCTTGCTGACAGTGAGTTTTTCCGCGGCAAGTATGGCACGGTTACGCGTGAAGACAGCTTCCTGTCTCGTCTAAGTCCCTCCGTTCTCTGTGCAGATGGTATATATACACGTTCTGCCTCTGCTAACCCATATCGCCCACTATGCCTTCTCACTCAGCTGCCTCTGGCCTTATTGAAATCTACTTCGCCACCACTCCCCCCGGTATCATGTGGACTTGGCCAACTTGGCAAGACGTTACTGGCATCCATCATGGTCTGTTCCCCGACGACGATGCTCGCCTCCCTCCTGGTTTGTCACGCTCGGATGCCATCGACATTAAGGCATACTTCGACGCCTACGATTCGATTAAGTCCAAGACCAAGAAGTTGTCTTTCGCCACCGGCTCTAAGGGCGCTCCTTACCATCCTGGCCGAGCCAAGTGGAACACTTTCGTCACCACGCGATGGAACCGTTGGGACGTTCACGATAAGGCGATCAAAATGCTTCGCGAGTACGGTGTTCACCCAGCGACGCTTCTTATGAACGAAGGTAACATAGAGAACAAGAAAGCATGGCTGGACTCAACCGGCTATATTCCCCTTATAATCGATCCACTTGGCCGCTTGCTCTTCGGCGACGAGGCCTTTCCCTCTGGTTGCGAGCTTCTCCCAGGGAAGGTTCGTGATGGGCTCCAAAGCATTGTCCAAAGAGTATGGACCACGACGCGTGTCCAGCTCAACCGTATCCGTGACAAGCGCGACAAAATTCAGGCAGCCGCAGAAGAAGCAATGAGCAGTAAGCATTTATTCAATGTACTCTGGATATTTCTCGGAACTTCATTTGCAGACCTGGCGAACAGCGGCAAACCACTGACAAAAACGGCTGTGACCCAGATGATACGCGCCGCAGCTAAGTGGCGTGATGCCTCGGAGCTGTTCAGCACTCCCGAGAATACCGCTGCAGCGACTGAGATGTTGGCGCAGCTGCAGACTGTCATGGCTGGGCTGGGCGTGAAGGTGGACAAGCGCATCGAGTCCAAAGGTGAGTAATTTCGAGCCAGCCTCTTCCCTCCTTGATCGTCGTCCATTCTGACACCGATTGCAGGAGCTTCCAAAGTGTCTGCCTTGGCTTTAAAGTCCCTCGCCTCTGCGGAAGACGTCTCCGACATAGCCGCCCTGTACCATGATTATTTTGAGCTCCAGCTCCCTGATGACGACGAGCCTGGCCTTTCTGTCATGGCTGAGAATCACAAGTCGCTCAACAGCTATGGTGGCGACTTTGGCATGGAGGTAGAATCCTCCATGAACCCTGCTCAGCTTGCCATCGCCCTCGGCTTTACGTCTGGCTTACCCCCCATCTTTGTTCGTTACCGTCATCACACTGGTGCCAACATTTGGGATGATCCTCATCTGTTCAACAATCTCGAAGCTGATCTTCATAACGGAGTCTTGTCCAAGTTTAGCCTGCATTGGCATCAGCTTGCCGGCGTACACTCCATTGTACGCACCATCTTCACCGAAGAACCTTCCTCGAGTGACACTTTGGGAGCCCTGATTGGAGATGAGGTCGGTCTTGGGAAGACTGCACAAGCCATCGCGCTCATCGCGTTTCTAAATGTGGCCATATCCGCCCAGAAGAACAAGCGTGCCGTTCCCAAGATAATTAGTGAGTTTGATTTCCTTTGCAACGAGCATTTGTCTGAACGTTTCTCAGGAGACAAAACCTTTCTGGGTCTAGAAGCCACCGTTCCTTCCCTTCCACACCTTATCGTTTGCCCCGGAACACTCATGCCTCAATGGGGGAGTGAGATCAAGGCTCTTCTCGTTGGACGTGCGGTAGATATCTTTTTCTATGATGGATCCGTTGCCGCTGAGCAATTTTGGGGGCCAACTGGGCCGTTCCATTCATCCGAACACCGACCCCACAACCGTATCGTTATTGCGAGCCACTCGGTATGTCATGTCGTTTTCACATAGAGCACCTCTGAGCTTGCGAATTATAGATAATTGCCAGAGACTACTCTACTACTCATGTGAAGCCTCCCAAGAGGAAAAAAAATGCCGTCATGCCTTGGCATATACCGAACGCTCGTAAAGATTTAACTAACACCATTTTCGGACAACATTTTCTCGTTGCAATCATTGACGAAGCCCATAACTTTCGGAACCCAGGGCCAAAGCATCTGGCTATGTTACGCCTTTTACAGAACGCAAGGATCAGGCTGCCGATGACAGCAACGCCTCTTCATACTTCGTCTCGTGTACGGCCCCCTTGTTATGATTTGAGGGATGTAGCTTACTCATTGCTACAGGATATTGCCTCCATGCTCCGACTCGCAGGAGTGCCACACTTCTTTACCGAAGCCTCGTTGGCTGAGGAAAAGGAAGATGCGGCGGCTTTACGGCGTGCAAAGAAATTGGACGATGACGGCGTCGCTGCGAATGAAGAACAGGTCATGGCAGTCAAACGGCTCCAAAAGCAGGCCAAAGGTCATTTCCTGCGCCGAACTACTGAAAGCTTGAACCATGAAGGCCGGCCACTCGTTGCTTTGCCCCCACTTGTCGAGATCACTGGCGTCTTGAAGATTACCCCTCAAGAAAAGGCCATCATGGACAAATGCAACGAGCAGGCCAAGGCAATGTGCGTTTTCACCCATCACCTTCTCCCCTCTGCTAATCTTTCGCCAGGATCGATGCGTCTGAAAGCGCCAGCCCCAGTGAGATCAAGACCACCGTGAGGTCCTACATTTCTTCACCGTAGACTGTTCTAACTCAGCATTCCAAACAGAATTTCTATAACGACTATCGCGTAACGATAGTCTGGGCCAAAGAGAACCCGGGTGATCCCTATCCGACGTTCAAAACTCTGCAGGATTGGCAGGCCGTCAGGACCACAAAGTTAGACGTTGCAGCCCGTATCTGTGCCCACTACACCTCGCGAGACGATGTTCATCATGTATCTTTCAGCGATGGACTGCCTGTCTTCCCGCCCCCTCCTCCCATCACCGCTGGTATTACAAAGACCAGGCGGATCTTGATGTTTGCTTATTTCTCGTCCATGGTCCCGCTTTTCCAGAATGTATGCATACTCTCAACTCGTCCAGTGTCTCCAATGTTCAACTTTTTCACCATAGGTTCTCTCTCTTTACAACGTACCTACGCTCGCTATCAATGGTAAGATCAGCGTCGCCAAAAGAGACAAAATCGTCAAGACATTCTACAACGACTCGCAGCCTGCGCGCGTTCTTATCATATCCAGCGTGGGTTCCGCCGGTCTCAACCTCACCTGCGCCGACGTTATAATTTTCTTCGTGCGTCGACATTTACCCTGTTGTAGATAATCGTTATTAAATTCATTCCTACAGGATCAACCATGGTCCTCTCAGGAGGAACAACAAATCCGCGGACGAGCGTGGCGCCAACCACAGAGGAAAACGGTGACGGAAATCCATCTCTTCGCCGAGGATTCCGCCGACCTCGTCATGTACAACGTAGCCCGTGGAAAGAAGGATGCTTTCGATGTCTTTGTGAACAAACAGACTGGAAGAGGTATGTGGTTGGTCTTCTTCTTTCACAACGTTATTCACATCCAGCTAGATTTGCAGCAAATTCTCTCTGGATCAGCCATCGACGATGGTCACGATGTCGATGACGAAGCTACTGCATCTCACCAGAAGGCCCCTCTTCCTGAATCAATCGACCTTCCTGAGGGCGCCACCAGCGATGCATCGTCCATGTTGATTACAGATCTCGACCCGATCAGCGATGCCCCTTCCTCGCGCTATTCGGAGCGTAAGATCAATACTAATGGTGAAGCGAACCGCACTCACATGTTTGCCTAGCGGAGGAGCTCATCGCGGAGAATGATATTAGCAAGGTCAAGAAGCTGAAGACTGCGCGTGGGCGCACACCAATCTTCGTTGGCAGCGATGATGAGGGGCAGGCAGCCGCCTCTCGAGCTCCCCGCCGGAAAGGTATGTTTCTCCCTCAGACACTCAGATGCCGCCGTCACTTAACCTGTGCGATCATTTTATCAGGCCCTGTGGTGACACCTCCCTCTGGGTCGCCTGAACACGGTCCGACGAAGCGCGCGAGGCAGGGCACTCTGGGGGATGTTGCTCACGCTCAGATAATTGAAGATTTATCAAGCGTGGCAATGCCACCGTCCACAAACACGGTGGCGACGGGTTTGCCCCGTTCCTTCCTATCTCCACGCACGGAAAAGGGTGAACTATTGTCGCAATAAACACTGGAAGATCACTAATAGATTGCCTTCATACATAGGAACGCGCGAAGCTCGCACCAAATTGTCGGATGAACTTATACAGATTCGTCGCGGCCTGGCAAATTCCTCGGCATCATTTGCATCCGCCAGTGCTGGACCCAGCCGTCGTTTGGCACGGCTCGATGATGTTGCTCCTCCGCCTCGTGCAGCGCTTATGGGGGCCCCAGTAAAGGACAAGAAAAGCAAGGGGAAGTTGACCAAGCTTGTTTAAGTAGAATTCGTACAGCTACCGTATCTGCATTTGCCTCAATTTCACTCATAGGGTTGCCGTATACCGTTGATTAGTGTTCCTGTGTACGCTAGCTTGAAATGTTACTGCCATGATAATGTCTTCATTTTCACAGTAAGGCGTGATTGCATTTGATTTCAGCGTTATAGAGCCCACCGTTCGTCTGGAGCGTCTTGGTTACGTTGTCGTGTTCGTTAGCAATTGGTCTGTAGCGTGTCTGCTGTGCGTTCATTGAGTATTGCTCTATTACGCGTCTATTACTATATACACATTTCGTTGCGAGTCACGACGTAGGTACATGTACACGATGGTCTCTTAAACGGTCACTTCCAACGTGACTTTCTACTTCAGATAACGAGACGCGTTTGCTCACGTGATTTGACTTAATTATCGTTCCAACTCAGCCACACCTCCGTTATGGTCAATGCAGCGTAATATATTCGCTCCCCTCTTCCATCGATCATAGCGACTTGGGCGTAGGACTACGCTCAAGACTTAATTATCGCTCCAACTAAGCCATACCTCCGTTGTGGTCAACGCAGCGTAATATATTCGCTTCCCTCTTCCATCGATCATAGCGACTTGGGCGTAGGACTACGCTCAAGACTTACTTATCGCTCCAACTAAGCCATACCTCCGTTGTGGTCAACGCAGCGTAATATATTCGCTTCCCTCTTTCATCGATCATAGCGACTTGGGCGTAGGACTACGCTCAAGTTTTTCCTTGACCTCTAGTGCTCTTACGGCTGGGAACAGCCGTTTGGCACAACGTCTGCCTGGCCTTTGTTTACGAAAGGATTCTGAAGACTACGCGTCTGTGGCTGATCTCAGGGTTAGTAAGGCTTTGCTTTCGTTATTGAAGTGGTGCCGTTGCTTACACCAGCGTAATACAGCCTGTCTCTCTATACTAGTTCCTGACTCACGTCTCTTGAAGTTGTGGATCCCTTATATCGCTTGTAGCTGCGTGAAATGACCGATACAATTCTCGAAATTCAGAATCAGATTCCTGCGACTAAAGACGAATGGCGTGTGCGAATCGCTCGCGTAGATAAACTGAACTTCATGTGGGAGCCTGACCACTATGGCTTATGGTCGTCACCTAACGGCCAGAGGCTTCCTCTCCCCATGCATAATCCGAGCGACAAAACAATCATTGACATAGGATCCGTGTACGACTACTGCCGCCGTCCACACAAAACGCGCTGGCTTCAAAATGCGTGGCCCTTCCTGGGATTCTGGCCCCTTCACGTCACCTGGACAGGTCCATTCGAATGTTTACGTCTCATACCTGGCAGGATCCCAACAAGTATGGCCCCACGCGGCACACACCATGTATACCATCTCCGCGCAGACTTGGTCGACGCTTGGGAAAGGCTGGAGGGGAAGCTGGTGACCCTATCAACGGGTCTCTTGCGAAGAAACGTGAAGTCAGCGTATGAATGGTCTGAAATGAGGGTCCCTGCGCTGCCGTATGAATGTGGCTACCGCGGGTTCCATCAAAGGTCGGACGATGCTATCGGGGCTGCCTTCGCGTCTCGAAGTGCTTTCGTTGCCCTCTGTGCATTTCTTTCCTTCACTATCGCACTCGACATGGTCCACCACTCCTCTTTGGAGGGCAGTCCCCCGTCTTGGCTCGTCTTTGGTGAAGAAAAGCTCAAATTGGAATCGTCGTGGCTCAATGGGGTACATCAGTCCTTTATATGTAATTTTGCCCCTGGTACGCGTCCAGGATTGTATACTCGTTGCAACAATATAGCGTATAAAGAAGCCTTTCCTGCATTTGTACTGGCAAACGTCCCGCTCTTTATTTGCTGGGGATTTCGCCCGACACCAATGAAAGACGACGATCCCATGTGGCGGTTCCGTCCTTGTCAAGAAGAAGCTCGAAGGGCCATCGACGCATACTGTAATCATCTCCCGCCAGCTGAAGACCCCCGACCATCCATAGCATTCTGGTACAACATGTCACCGTCATCATCGTTCTCGTCGACGGCACTCGTCCTTGATGCTCGTTCTCAAAGCCCAAAGCCTGGGGACGCATCCGAAAATGACTTGAGAGAATCCCCTCTCTCCCCGCCGGTCTCACCGCAGGAGCTCGATTCCGAGGCCGTGCTTGAAGCTGAACCGGCTGAGTGGCTCAGGCAACATAGCAGCGACCTAGCCGAGGCGGTAGAGAAGGAAACGCCCGAGGAACGTCGCCAGAGGCTTGAAGAGGAGGACATTGCAAAAAAAAACAAGTTGGACGCCGGGTCAATCGTGCCTCATGTCGGTGACTGCATGTACGAGTGGATGAAGCTTTCTCCTGGACGGTACCGACAAGTTGTCGTTCCCAGAGAGGATTGGGAGAGCGTCTGGGGCTCGTACGCACCAGAGGAGCGCTTCTACCTCTCTACGGCACGAGAATGGCATCTCATTCAAGCTGCCTTCCGCCCTGCGCCTCCAATATCGCACTTCACGTCGAATCTCACTTGCCAACGGGAGATACCCAGCACTAGCATGCCCAAGACTCTCAAAGAACTCGAGCCTCTGGGAACACAGGGCCAGACGCCAGCGCCAGACTTCGACGCCGTGGCATACATAAAAGGATGCTACACGTATACTGGTGGCGTCAATGAGGACTCTAGTGACGAAAGTGAGGATGAACAGCAATCTAGGAAGAGGAAAAAGGCTCAAAGGCGTTCAATTGGTCAGAAGCACCTCGGTCCCATCGACAACCGTACAGCAGATCACCTCCAACGACAACCAGGAGTATCCGAACCAGCCTCCATTCCCATTTCCGCGCGGCATCCCATGCCTGCCAATCTTCGAAAACATTTATTAGATACCTACGCTCTCAATGCACCAGTGCCTTATAACGGACAACTGAGAAGCGAGAAAGAGGTAAACCTAGCGCTAGAAGATGGGGAGGTTGATCCAAAGAGACCTATGGTCAACGTTGCGACGGTGCTGTGGAGGTTAGGAGTCAAGACGCTGACATTGGACCAGGACATGGAGAAATGTCTGGTAGATCTCTATCATTTCGTGCTTGCGAAAGAACCTCGTCCAAAGCTATCAGCTCCTTTGTGGGATCTTGCGCCGACGTTACTCACGAAGATCGTCAACGACCAGTACTTTGCCTACCGTCGTATAAGTTCCACTACCCATGTCATCGGTGTCACGGATAAACCGCTTACGCAGCAATGGTTTCTCCTTGTCGTTTTTGAGCCACGTGCCGTTGTTGAACTATTTCGCAAAGATATCAAATCAGTGCGAGGCATGATTCGTCATCTCCTTGACCGCGGCGTGGCATTCTATACAGGCAAACCGACGAAATGCCTTCGCCACCCTCGATCGGATCACATCATCGACCTTGGCTTTATTCGGCATGGTCACAAATTTTCTTTAGGAGATTTTGCGGATTATCAACAACGCAAGGCCCGGTTGCTTAGTGGATCACATGGGCGCTCAGCTCTGGCCTCGGGGGGAATTGTTTGGCGACTGGCGCTAGACGTGGTGAATATCAAGAGTGTCCTTGCGGGCCCCTCGTCAAATGCTACACAGGTTGGAGGTATTGATGGTTACACGCTAATCGATGATACGCTGTCAAGTGAAGTAGAAAATGTTATATGCGGCGTTTATAAAGTATACACTGGTAAGCATCATCGCGTAGTGTAGATTATCATTAACTGATGTTATAATAGCATACGATAAGCAGACGGAGGACGCATCGTGGTTTCCCAAAGCCTCAGCATGGTTAAAATCCGGAAACAATCATGGGTACTGGACAGCGGACAATGAGGAGTGGTATCAGAAGCGATGTGAAGAGATAAGAAACGGAGGAAGGCCACGGAATGCGAAGGAGTGGGCTGGAATCCTAAGCGCACAGCGAGCGAAGGTTGTCCACAATTTCGAGGACTTCTTTTCTATTACATGTGATCGACTTCTTGCGGGAGATAATGCATACTGGGTAGACGTGTAGCGGAAAGCAGTCATTCTGATTAGTTGTCGTGTAATATAAATTTATTCGACCAACAAAGTTGCAAGGCGGCTCACGTGGGACGCTGGCAGTGATTCATCAGCTCAGAAGTTTCCTTGTCTATCCACAATTGCAATTGAGAGCTACGTTACCTCTGATGACACTCTTTCATTCACGATCTTATCTCGGCGGAAAGGAAGCCACCATCCCCGTGGACTCAAACGCGTGGAGCTTCCGCAGCATTTTTGGGAGTGGGATGGTAGAAAGACCGATATAACTACTTTGATTTCTCTGAGGGAACAAGGCCTAGTAATCGCACGGATGTTATATTAGGAATATTTATTTGTTTCGTGAATAAAATCGACTGTCTACTGTTTCACAAAAGGCCATTGCCTGTCTTCCGTAAGATAATTGAAATGCTTACTATCCTTTTAATTTGGATGCATTGAGCGACAGGTAAGAGAGAACACACCTTCTTCATCAAGAACCCTCCCAAGCATAGCCTCTTAGTGCGTGGGACACTCACGGCATGACATGACGATCACGCGCAGGGGGAGTTGAGAATATTTTGGGTTGGATTGCGAGGCGTCGAGCAGCAGGAAACCCACAAGGTACGTGAATTTAAGTGTTTGATGTTATATTTACTAACGTTTGAAGTAGATGTTCTTGACAGTCATCGGCTCTCATGCTCTCTCTACGAATCAAGCTAGCGTTGTACTCCATACCCCCTCTCCTCGACTTATATTACTCTCCCTAAGTGGTGCAAGGGAAGAGAGTGCCATCTGGACGTACGAGACACGGGGCAACGCCCATAAAAACAATCCCTCCGACGATGGAGCAGCGGTTGCCCAGCGCCGGAGGATATTCCAACTCGAGACACCACGCGACCGTGACGACGCCGGCCGCTGCAGCCAATCAGCAGCTCCATCATCAACCCAGCCAGCTTTTTCTGTCGCACCACCTCCCGTCGCCCGCCCAGCTCCTCCCGACCCAGCCCTTTCCTCCAGGCTGGTACCATCGCACGTCCAGCTCGAGGCATGAGTTGTATCCCCCCGTCACTGTCAAACGGGAGTCTATTGGATCAAATATCATGCAGGAGGATAACGCGCCAGCTCGCACCTCACTCGACGATGCAATGCCTTCGACCAACGACTTTGTCAAAAAGCTGTACAAGTGAGCCTTCTTCTTTGTGTGTCCGTGTAGCGGCTGCTGAGCTGTCGTAGGATGCTTGAAGACCAGTCGTTCCAGCACGTCGTGTCCTGGGGTCCGCAGGGAGACTGTTTCGTGGTCAAGGTGGGTGCACTCTCTGTCTGATTTGATTGGCCTTATCTCGAGCAGGACATGAACGAATTCACAAAATCCATTCTTCCGCGGTTATTCAAACATTCGAATTTCGCGAGTTTTGTCCGCCAAATACGATCTTCACAAAGTCAAAAATACAGATGACCTCGTGCAATTTGGCGAGCAGGTGTGTGTTTTGTCGTGTCTAGCTGTTTTTTATTTCATTTATTTTACAGAGCTGGACATTCCGCCATCCGGACTTCCACGCGGACCGCCGGGATGCCCTCGGAAACATCAAGCGCAAAGTCCCTGCCCAGCGCAAACAGCAGCAACACGCTGCTGCTGCTGCTGCCGCCGCCTCCTCCTCCCTCCCGCATATCTCCTCCTCTTCGCACCACCGCAGACACCATTCACGGCGGCACCGCTCACGCTCTCCCACCTACTCGCAGTACTCGTGGTCCGCCTCGCCCGACCCAGCGCAGATCCATGAGCTGCAGACGCAGATTGCGGTGCTGCAGGGCCAGCTGAGGGCACGCGAGGCGAGAGAGAGGGTGTTGGAGGAGAGGATGAGACTACTTGAGCGTGGGCAGGGCGAGATTTCGCAAGGTCTTGTCGGTCTGCAACGGTGATTGGTGTATACGCTTGGACATTTGATGCCCCGTTCGCAGGAGTGGTATCAGCAGCAACCGCAGCAGGGTCAGAGTTCCAACCAGAACCAGGGTCGGAGCCGGAGTAGGAGCCATGGTCATGGCCCAAGTCAGAGGCAGCAGAGCCAAGGGAGGTATCGGTTCACCGAGGGCGGTGGGTTGTCGCAACAGCAGCAGCAGCAGCAGGCAAGCACGGGTACGTCGAACGCGCAGAGCATGCTGCGAGTGCGGGGGTCGACTTTCGTGCCGGGGTGGGCGGTCTCGCTGCGTGTGTTACTCGTGGACGACGATGCGGTGAGCAGAAAGCTGGGGAGCAAGTTCCTCCAGGTGTTCGGGTGCACGATTGATGTGGCTGTTGATGGGACAACAAGATGAATTTGGAGAAGTATGATCTTGTTCTCATGGTGTGTTGCCTTTTTACGAAGGGATGAGTAGGCGCTGATGTCTGTGTGTCTTTTGGTAGGACATCGTGATGCCCAAGATGGATGGGGTGTCTGCCACGTTGATGATAAGACAGTTTGATGCTATGACGCCCATTATTTCTATGACAAGTAACTCGAAGCCAAACGAGATCATGACTTATTACTCTTCCGGTATGTCTTCGTCCTTCTCATCCTTTCCTTCTACTAAGCAACGCCACCCCAGGGATGAACGACATACTCCCCAAGCCCTTCACAAAAGAAGGTCTTCTAGATATGCTCGAGGTACGCTTGTCCGCCGACCTCCATCGACCACACTCACATCGTCCCCATCAGAAACATCTCATGCATCTCAAAGTGATCCAACAACACATGCGCAGCACCAGCGTCCCGCGCTCGATCGGCGTACCCCCGCTTTCTGACTCTGGCTTCGAAGCAGCCTTCACACCGGGCGTCATCGCCGCCACCTCTACCTCCTCATCCACCCCATCCAACACCAACCACGCATCCTCCTCAAACACACCTTCCACCATCATCACCACCAACAGCAACAGCAACAGCACCAACAGCACTCTAACCGGCGCGATGGACCTCTCATTCACGATGACGCCCCCTCCCTTCGGGTTCGCCGCCGAGGCCGACGGGCGCATCAATCCACTCGCGGGAATGGGGCTCACGGACGAGATATGATCCTGCAGAATATCGTCGCGGGCGAGGGGCTCCTCGCCGGCGTTGATGTTTCTGCGTCTGCGGGCGTGGGCAGGAGGGAGAAGAGGAGCAGGGAGGATGACGGGAATGCGTTGGTGATTGGGGGTGGCGGGATGAGGATGGGGATGGGAGTGGGCGATGAGAGGGAGGGGAAGAGGAGTCGGTTCGAGGTTATCGAGTGAGTTGGTCTGCCCCATGTGAATGTGAATTCTTGTGGGTTTGTTTTTTTCTTGGCTGATTATTCCGCCGTCGCGGTGGTCACGGGTGTATCTGTGCTCCTGCTACTTGATGGAGCTTATACCCTCGGTGTTTTCCTTTACTATCTTTTTTCTTTCTTATCCGGACAGAATATCTTTCTGGTGTTGATAGGTTGATTCTCGCCTCTGTCATTTTTCATTGATATAGACACATGTATGCGAACGGACAAGGCACGCATTTTCTCAGTTGCTTGACTGTATTTGACAACTCTGTATACCGTATCATTGATATCGATGTCGAAGTGCTGTATTAGTTCGATTTGTGACTTCTGCGTGATAGCGAGATAGCGAGTAAACGACCACTCGAGTTTCTCATTTATATTGCTGCGTATAGCGTATTTTCCGCGATCTCTGTAATCTACGGCCTCTATAATCTATAGACATGCGATTTGTTCAACCTTTTCCTACCGTTATATGTATCATCCTGTGATCACGTTCGATTCGGCTCTTCGAAGTTTCGTATCGTTCTTTCACTTGCATTGACATCGAGGAAGACAGAGTGCCAGAATGATCATTGCATACCGGTGTTTTCCAAATCTCAACGAGTAGCATCTGGGCGAAGTCATCCGTTCGCCGCATTCGTGACTCTTGTAATCAAGGATAGTGATTTTGTCCCTTTGATGAAGGCTTGAAAGGCCTGGAGGTCGCACGCTACATAGATTATATATCACTTGCCACTCTAGTAGTGTTGTTGATCATGCACCCAGGCTTGAGCAGGGATGCACGGGTGAGACAGAGCAAATTTCGAGTCGTTGTTGCTGGTATTGTATAATTGCAGGGGGAGCTACTTTGCAAACTTGTTTCTAAAATGTCGGGCTTTATATCGGACATAAGAACGATTAACTCCGTTTTTCCCACGATAGCGTTAAGTTCTTCCAAACAAAATTTCTACTTTGCCATGCAAACTGTTCTTCCTGGAAGAACAACTCCTGCTCTGGTCTGCTTTTCCTCTCAAACTGTTCTTCCTGGAAGAACAACTCCTGCTCTGGTCCGCTTTTCCTCTCAAACCGTTCTTCCTGGAAGAACGACGCTTGCTCTGGTCCGCTTTTCCTGTCAAAATTTCCCACGCACTATCTGCAAACTGTTCTTCCAGGAAGAACAACTCCTGCTCTGCCAGCAGCAAACTGTTCTTCCTGGAAGAACAACTCTTGCTCTGGTCTGCTTTTCCTCTCAAACCGTTCTTCCTGGAAGAACAACTCTTGCTCTGGTCCGCTTTTCCTGTCAAA
>JABAJY010000278.1:0-27893 GCA_017607575.1 Termitomyces sp. Mn162
CACGCATATCAAGGTGACATGGTCGAAGGGTGCATAGATACAATGCAGTGCAAGCAGCTGTATGTACGAGATGCAGCCATAGAATAACAGATCGAGGGATCGAGGAAACTTGTACCGAAGGATATCGGGCGCCGACGGCGGCGACACTGGAAAGACTCCGGTGTCAGAATGCATCGAACTTCAAGCTTCAACTTTCGTCCAGTCATGGATCATTTGTATCCAGTCTGTGGACAGTTATAGTATACAACTTGGCAATGGTCTTGATCAGAACATTAATAGTGCCTGACTCGAAGTGGATGTTGTTAGGACAGAGTTGAATAGGTATTGTAATTCGTGTGATAGCGAGTGTTGCGGAACTGTTGTCATTGGAACGAGAGTGATTGTGCCACGGTGGTGCACAAGTTGATAATTTGGCGGATATCTCTTTTAGCGCTTGCGTGTACAACACTCACGTAATGTCCTGGCCGTCATCCAGCTGGGTGATCGGTATCGGCCGGCACCCTAATACATAGGCCGAGTAAAGCGGAGAACGGATCGAGATGTGTCTTGCCAATTTCAATTTCGACTCGGCTCAATTCCGACTGGCACGCCCCCGTGGCGGAAGACAGCAAAAGACCAGCTTCAAGGACTATCGATCATAGGTGCACCCAAATGGTGCAAAAAGGCAAAAGAAGCCAAGAAACATAACAAGATGATTAGAGGAAATGGTAAGGGATGACTCACAATTATTAGTGTACTCTGATGGGTACCACCTGGGTGATGAAATATTTAAGGGGAGGAGCAGCTTGGAACAGAAAGCTGAGGTCTATTATGTGGTACTAACAGGCATAGCCAGAGCAATGAAGGCTGCCAAGGAATATGCAGACCAACACATACAGATAAAACACATACACATTTATGCTGACAACACTGCAGCCGATACATCAGCACATGAGCCACTCAAACCAGGCCAGCTGCAGATGATAAGGACCACATGGGCAGTTGACAGCTTCCTAGACCAAGACAACAAAAGGACAGTAAGCATGGGATGGTGCCCAGGACACAAAGATGTGGCTGGGAACAAGAGACCAGATGAGGAGACTAAAGTGGGGGCTGAGATATGGGCACAGGACCATGGCTCAAAGAAGTGCATTTATCAAGATGGAGGAGAATTGTGGACAAAAGCCAAAACCAGAAGATGACAAAGAAAACAAGGAGGAAGAGGAAGATGGTGGGCATGGATGGAAGGAGAGGCCAGGGAGGAGTAGGGCTCAGAGGACAAGGGCACAGGGGAAGAATTGACAAAGTTCAAGACAAGGAAACATCAGCAGGGGAGGTGAGGCAAGGACCTTGCACAGAGACTCAGTGCAGTATGAGGGCTGAGACTAGGACCAATAGATAGGGAAAGAGGAAGAGAATAAAGAGAAACTATGAGGAGGAGAACCCAAGAAGAAATGGAGGGGGAAAAGAGAGAATGAAATGGAGAGTTCCATCACATCACCATCCCTCTATCATGCAGCATCTTGTCACATTGGGTAGATAAAATTGTGGATTGCTTGGTCAGCTGCAGAGATAGGGTGGATGCCTCAAATTGCCTTTGGTGCATTGGTGTGCCTGTAATAGAAGTCCCAAACCAGAGCTGGTTGCAGCAAGCCACCTTTGATGCACTCAAGAAAGCCATGGTTTCAAAGCCTGTCCTCCTCTTTCCTGACAACACTCCTCTTTTTAGATGGAGACTGACAGCTTAGACTTTGCCATGGGAGCACTCCTCTTTCAGCAGTCCAAAGAGGATGATAAGTGGCATCCTGTAGCCTTCTACTCCAAGAATCTTAATGCACTGGAGAGGAAATACAAGATCCATGACAGGGAGATGTAAGCCATCATTTCATCACAAAATAGTTGCTTAGCAAATATGGCCATGTATGGCCAACAATTTTCAGATTGAAGAATGACACCTACAATATATATATAAATACTAAGAGATGCCATTGAGGTGAAAGGTTATCATGCAATCATGCAATGATACCTTATGGTGAATGTCTAACTCATTATAAGGATTGATTCTCATATAAAAACATTGTTCAATCAAATTACAATAACAATTCAGCAGTAGTACACATTTCTATCTATTACTAGTACATGTCTGAGTAGGCTTGTTGAGCTGGGCATAAGGGTAGGCCTATGTCCTTGTATTTGAAGCCATAGCCCATCTTCTTGCAAGGGAATTGAGCAAGCTCCAAGTCCAAGTAATTGAGTCCAGAGTTTTGCAATAGCCAAAGGAGGTCATCCTTGAGTTCTTGTATGTCTGCTGTGCATGCACTGTTTGAACCTCTGATAAATCAGGGAGCCACATTAGCACTTAGCATTAAACAAAACAAATATTCCAGTGTGCATGACATTAACAAAGGATTACAACAAACTCTCATGATATTCCTCCCCATCCATCATCTTACAATGCTGCTTGAGTGTTGGCTTGATGAGAGGTTCAAGAGTAAGTATCATGTTATAAGCATGAAGATTGGGTTGCCAAGCATGCTCTCTTTTTCTGAGATGCAATTTGCATATATTCAGACTTTTTTGTACATATAATGAAAGGAAACTCACTTGGTAAGCTCCTCTGATGCATCATTTACACCTAGCCCAAAATAGAAAATATCAAGGAGACCGCTAACAATGAGTCCATGCATAAAAACTGCATTCAATTCAAGAAACAGGTTCACCACCCAAAGTATGAGCTTTGTGGCATTATAGCCCATCCTATTAAATAATCAACCTTTTGACATGATGTTGGATCACAGATAGGAAGCTGCACTTACAATTCCTTCCCATATTGTGCATGAGGCCCAACACCAAGCTTCAGGGCTGCAAGGAACCTTTTCCAGCCTAATTTTTTGTTGCCAGAGATGTGGTTCAATGAAGAATTGTTGGACAAGGTGTTAGCATGCAGCATGGTAGTAGTTGAAAGGAAAAGACAAGGTAATTCCAGATGCACTGACATGACCATTTATGATGATTTGCATCATGTGTAATGAGAATTGTTTCCCTCTTCTTCAAGTTCTACTGTCCTGACTAGTATCTTGCCTTACCTCTCAAACACAACCAACAAACTCAATTGATTCAATATTTGGTGAATTTGTGGAGAAAGATTCCATCTCAGGGTCATAATTCTTTGAGGGCTTTATGAGCTTAGCTCAATAATTTGATTTTAGTATTTGCATTCCTCTGTATATCATTCAATATGACTGAGGATTTGAGAGCTATGTTACCAAACTTGCTTGAAGTCATGCTGACTTCTCACATAATTTGAATTTGGAATGAGATAAAGATAGGATTGCTAAAATATAATGATTTCTCAAAATATTGCCATATTATAGCCATGTAGGATGCTATGAAAATGATATTCTTTACAAATACTCAAGTCATTCTTACAACTTAAATACTTGTACAAGATAGAATGGTTTAAAAATGATATATAAAAGACAGTAATATTCTTCATAACTTTCCAGGAAATACTATGAGAAAACATTCTTTGATAAAATAACAAAATATCACTATGGCACTATCATGATATAATCTGGTAAGGTCATGACAATGTGAGTTTTACCTTGGATTTCTAGTCCTGTGTGATATGACATTTATTTTTAAAAACCAATGTGGGATTTACTAGGGATTTTTTTAACTGTGTGATATGACAGTTATTTTTTGAAATCAATGTGGGATCTACCAGGAATTCCTAGTCCTGTATGATATTACATTTATTTTCAAAAATTGACAAGTCTTTACATTATTTTAAAACATTCATTTTGTTGAATAATAACAAATATCACTCAGTCTGACATTAGGTTGGCAAAACAATTTAACACATCAGTATTCTCATTCTATCATTTAACAGGTCCCAAGCCATGTTTGGCTATATATCTTAACTGCCCTTTTACTGATGACTTGGTCAGACTACAAGAACCTTAAGTACTTCTGCACAGCTAAGAAACTCAATTGATACCAAGCTCAATGATCCTTGTATCTGGCCAACTTTGACTTCTTACTACACCACAAACTAGGACAGAGCATGGGCAAAGCAGATGCATTGTCTAGAAGAGCTTATTATAGCACTGGAGCAGGCAATAACAACAACATTGTACTTCTCAAGCCTAAGCTCCTTGCCATTCATGCTCTAGAGGGGATTGTGACCCAAGAATATGAGGCAAGCATCCTCAAGGACATTCAATGAGGAAATCAGGAGTGTGCAAAAGGATGCAGTTGCTCAGGCTGCTCAGGCTCTTTGAGCTTGACAAGTCAGCAGAGTCAAGTCAGTGCATGCAGATGAGTGAGGTCTTCAGGATAGACTTCTAACCTTCCAAGAACACATTTATGTGCCTAACATTCCAGAACTCCACAGATGCATTGTAGAGCAGTACCATGACTCCTATGTAGCTGGGCATCCTGGTAGATGGAAGACACTAGAACTGGTTACTCAGAACTATTGGTGCCCTCAGATATTCTAATGCATAGGCATCTACACTGGCACTTGTGACCTCTGCCTCTATAACACCAAGCCTTGTTGCCAGTCACCTATGAGCCAGCTCCATCCTCTCCCCATCCCAGCTTTCCACTGGAGTGTTGCTTCAGTAGACTATATTGTCAAATTCCCAGATGCTCATGGGTATGATGGCATAATAGTAGTAGTGGACCTGTAAGTGGGCCCACTTCATCCCTACTCACACTACCTGCTGGTAGGGCTATTAGCATACTGACTCAAGCTCCTCACAGGCCTGTGTCAACTACACCTGGTCTTTAATGTTGTTAAACTGTTCCTAGCTTTGGAAAACCCCATTCCTGGCCATCATCCTAAGCCACCACCACCACCAGTCCTGGTCAATAATGAGGAGGAGTATGAGGTGGAGGAAATTCTGGATAGCAGGGTGTTCTGCAGAAAATCACAATTCAAGGTGAAGTGGAAGGGATATGGAATTGAGGACATCTCTTGGCAACCACAGGCCAATATACATGCAGGACTCCCATTGCCAGGCCATGTCCTTGACAGTGAGTGTCATGACCCACTCCCTAGACCCCCAAACATTGTTCCCAACCTGCTTGCTTCCCTGGAGTTCCCCCCAATGTCTTGTTGAACTCCTCCAATCCTTGTTCACCCTCTGTGCTCACTCTGGGCAACTCTAATACTTCTCTAGCAAACCCCAATGGCCCCCTAGCTAACTCCAATGCCTTCTCTGCAGCTGTCAATGCTTTCCCTGACTCTTCTGAGCCCCTGGAACCCTCCCCCACCATTCCTAACTCCAGTGTACATCACCAGCTCATCACCCTAGTTTACCTGACCAACTCCAGAGCATCACAACAACCCCAGGACAGCCCATGTCCTCAACTGATCCCATCAGAATATCACCATGGCCTGTCCCCTGATCACAACCAACACCTGTCAACTCTGCATGGCTCTAACAAGCCCCATTGCCAGACCTGCTGTCCCCCAGAGCCCTCCAGTAGTCAGTATATAAGTTGTAGAGTAGCACCTTGTACTCTAGTCTTGATATTACCTACCTGCCTTACCTGATGTGTTTCTGATTGTTTCTCTCTTGTGTTTTGTGTTCCATGTTATGTTTTCCTTTCCCCCAGTCTCCTGGTCTTATCTCAGTCTTCTGGTCTTGTTGTGTCTCCATCTCTGTTACTGTTTTGTTATTGTTTCATATCTTTGCTTGAATCTATTTTTGTTCTTGTCTTGATCTCATCTCAACTCCATCTCATCTCATTTAACTCCATTTCTTCCATTGTGTTCACATCCCTTCAACCTTAACACCTTGACAAACTCCAGACTTACAATTATAAACCTCTAACATTCCTTTAGCCAACTCTGGACCTCACTATCTGCTTGGCCAAGAACCATCAACTTCTGTTGATCCCCCATCAAACTCTGGCCCCACTCCCATCACTTGTGTAGCTTCTGTTTGCCCTGCACCTTTAATACTTGCTTTCCAGACTTGTGCCTGACACCCCCTTCAAGTTCAACCCTTCCATATACCTTGTCTTAAACTTCCCTGGACCACCCCAGACTTGCTTGGACCACTCCCCCTTGCTCATCCTCACAAGTCTCTGAAGTCTAGACCTTCTCTGAATGCCAAGTTATCAGTGCAAGACATCGCGTCCACTTAGTAAGGACTTGCCCAGTGTAGCTGAGCCCCCATGGTCAGCAGAACCTGACAGTAACCCCAAAGAGAGGACAGGCATGGTGAGAGAAATCCTGGATAAGCCTCCAATAGAAGTTAGCAAAACCTAAGAAGGCTTGGACTTTCTTCTTGTTCTTTGGTGCAGGCTATTCAGCTACCTCAGCCATCTTGACAGGGTCCATCTCCACTATTCCATATGAGATGATCAATCCAGATACTCAACCTGAGTCTGCTTAAACTTACACTTTTCTGGTTTGAGATAGAGCTGGTGCTGGCAGAGATGCTCCATGGCAATGCATGTGGTCTAACAATGCTCCTCCAATGTCTTGGTATAGATGAGGATATTGTCAAGATAAACACAAACAACACCTTTTGCAATCATGTCATAAGAGATGTCATTCATTATTGTCTGGAAAGTGGCAGGGCACTTAGTGAGGCCAAGGAACTTTCATTACCAAAGGTTCAAAAAGTCCACAATTGGTTCAGACACTAGAAGAGGACTACTGTCATGACCCCCCTGTGGCCCTAAACCCCTTTCCTCTGACCCCAATGATACAATGGGGTAAAAAGTGTATTAAAGATAGTATTTAATATATAAGGAACCAGTAAATTATGGAAAGTGTGGTCAGAGAGGCCTGGAATCTGTGTAAATAAAAAGAGAAAAGCTTACCAAACTAGGTAAAAAGACAAGAACAAGGAGAAAGTGGAAGTCTGGGGCATAGAATGGTGAAGAAGGGGGTCCAGTGTTATGCACAATGGAGAATACCCAAGGAACAGCATGGAATAAAGCTGTGATGCCATTACAGAGCCAATTAGGGCTGTGAATCCAAAGCTGACACAGAAACAGCCAGAATATGAGAAGACCAAGATCACTGGGAGAGCCAAATGATCCAATTGCATGGGAACACTGGGAATAAGGGCAAGAGGACCAAACATGGGAAAACACATTGTTAAAAGGGAGAAACACCTCAGATAACATGGGGAAGGGATTGTTGGACTCCTGGAAAGCATGGAGAAGTGTGGAGGGAGAGAGCAGGAACCATGAAAAGAGTCAGTGGAAAGGGAACACAGTCAGAATAACAAAGATTAGCATTGAAAAAGGAGAAAATGCATGTGACTGGCATCACAGATGATGACAGTGGTCCATGTGCAGAGAGAGAAATATAAATAGAAAGAGGGACAAAGATTGAAAGCTTAAGTTTTGGCATGATAGGCTCTGGGTCCCCAGTGTGGGGATTCTTTAGGCCTTGTTTGTTACCTTAGAATTATTAGTGTTCTGCATGGTAGTTCTTATTGTTAGAAGCCTTTGGCCATTACAACCTAAACCCAATCTATTAAAAACACTTTAAAAACCTATCATCATGTAATCTACTGTGTATACAAGGAATAGTAAGCCCTGAACTTTGTGTTAAGATGTTGATGAGACCCTATTCTTGCTGAGTACAGATTGCTGACTTTTCTTATGTTTTGGCAACTTCCAGATTTTCTGATTTCTACACAATGCAATGGTCACATGACCTTGTCACATGTGGTCTAGACCCTCAGCCCACTGACTGACATTTCCCTAGCACCCTCTGGTGTCCCTCCTAGCAAGGTCTCTGACAATGTTTCTTTTCTTGGTATTATTACTATAGTTTCATTATTTCTTGGTTTGGACTTATTTCCTTGATACATGCTGTCCCAGCAACTGGCATACTGGCTGTCATTCCAGGCATCAAATTAGCTACATTTTTGGTTATAAACTTGCCCAGCCATTCCTCCTGACTTGCCTCTGTCACTAGCAACCCCTTTTCATTATTATTGACTCCTTTTAGTTTCATTACCTTCACTTACTATATATATACTGTCATGTTTTCTATACTACTATCAAAGAATTGCATCTTGTTATTAGCCCCAGACTTCAGATCTAAGTCTAGCAACTCTAAAGTACCTTCTTTTGCTCTAGTGCTTTCTATATTGAGTTAGCGCTCTTGTCATTTTGTTCAGCTAGTACCACCTTAGGATACTATTGTGCCAAGTTTATGGTTAGCACTAGCACCTATGGCTAGTTTTGTTTTGTTATTATTCCTGCTGCTAATGTGCTTTGCTAGCCCTAGCACCAGTATTTACCCTTGCTCTGCTAGCAACATATCCTCTAGTGACTTTAGTTTGACTCTAGCTGGGTTCATCCACAGAGTTCTCCTTTTCTATCTGCTATCAACTGTCAATATCTCTTAACTTTGCACTAGCAACCCAGCACCACTTCTGTGTCTAACAGGCTTTCTGGGACCTAGCTCAACTTGTGCCCTCACTTTCTATAGTCTGTTCATACTCTACTTGTAAAACTGCTAAATGTTGTGTTCTCTGCATGGCAGCTAGGCAGCAACAGATATCATCATTTTGGAGCCCACTGTAAGGGTAAGTTAAGAGCAAGATTCCACCAGAAACCCATGCACAAGCCTTTTGTTACTTGTGTTTTACTCCAATGCCTTGCCAGTTTAACTCATTTCTTGATACTTTGACCCTGCCTCCATTCTCACTGACTCCTGCACCACATAACCTTGCCAACAAACTTAGCACCACACATAACTCCCTCTTTATTGACAAACTTGACAACTGCTTTCTAGGAGGACATATACTCAGCTTTCTCCAAGCTCCATTTTTGCTGCTAATGCCTCTTGACTTGCCCATCTTCTTTCCAGAGCTTTATCAGCTACCACTTTTCCCAATCCCCCTTCCAACTTTAAATCCAACAATTGCTATAGCCAACAATAAATGTCTGGTATGTCATGAGCACATGCCACCATGCAATGACTCTACTACCCCTAAGTGGGATGAGTCCCATCCTTGCAAGCTATCAGAGTACTTCTGCAAACTTGAATACTTGTTTGGTGACTGTGGCATTTCTGATGAAACTCAGAAAAAGGAGTATGCAGTGTGATACATCTCTTATAATATGGCAGAAACCTGGCTTGGCATACTTGAATTTAGCAACTCTTTTGTTCCTGCTAGTGCTGCTGAGGAGCATTGCTACACATATTGCAAATGGAAAGTGGCAAGTGATGCAGCTCTATCCTAGTACTGATGAAACAGCTTGGCAATCTCAAACAACTTGTAACCCAGCCATTCTCTAGCAGCCTCTCCACCCTTGGCAGGTTCTCTGATTACTATTGCAACTTCCAGTGGATTGCTAGATGGCTTTTGGCTAATGGCAAGCTCTACAGGAATGAGGAACATTGCCTCTTTCAGCAGGGTATTCCAATGTTGCTATGGTCCAAAATTGTCCACCACCTCAAGATCATCATGCCAGACCACCACTCTGATGACCTCTACAACATTAGTGGTTGTTGCCTCCAGCTGGAACTTTACATCCAGCAAGGAAAATGTTGTTGCAATGCTGAAGGAGAATTGGTGCTGCCCTGTAGTGCTATGATTCCCAACTACTCCAGGAAACACTTATACATAGAGTGCATTGACAAATGGCACAGACACAACCCAGGACAACTTGCTCCAGGATGCTTGACAGGCAATGCTAACTCAGATGCAGAGCAGGCTCTCCACCAGACCTTAATCCATGAAGTTTTGCACTTGGACAGTAATGGACCCAGGCCTCTCTCTTACAAGGAATGCATCAAGCTGTTAGAGAGGGAGTTGATGGCTTTGCAATGAATGCTCTAATGCTTTTGATGGTGTAGAGATCCCCTGCACTAAAAAATGCTGCTCAGCTCCTCCTGCCACTCCTGCTGCTGCTGCTGCTGCTGACCCTGCTCCAGGCTCTAGCACTCCTGCTGCCATCAAAGTGCCAGAACCAGTCCCCTGTCCTGCCACCTCTGCACCAGTTGTTAGCATTAGTGATCCTCAGCCACCCTTGCATCTGTACTCTGGTATTCCAAATTACTATGTCCTGCCCAACACTCACAATTTTGCCACCCCTGACAAGTGCCAAGATGGAGCCTATAGGATGATGCCTCCAATTTATGACATAGAGCAGACTAAGGCAGTTTTTGACCATGTACTTCAGACCAAGGTTACTGTTTCAGTGGGTAAATTGTGCTCACTTTCATCAGATATTTGCAATCAGTTCCACAACACCATTACTCCCAAGCACAACTTGGTAACTAACATTGTTATCACTAATGAACCTTCTACAATTCCTTGAAGAAATCCTGCCAACAGTTGCCTATGACAATGCCACCTTCAGTCTGTCCTCCAATGCTGCCACTGCTCAGAGTATCTTGAAAATGTTAGCACTAGTCACAGCCATAGACCCTGTTGAAGCCTACATTGAATCAGTACCTCCAGGTCAAGACCCCATCATTCTCACTTGTGCTAAGGAAGCTCAGGCTATTTGGTCCATCATGATGCTAATCATCAATTGCAAGGAAATTGAATGCATTGATGATAGTGGGTCTCAGAGCATCTCTATGTCAGCTGAACTTGCTAGTGAACTGTCAGTGACCTACAACCCAAGCATTGTCCTCAACATGCAGGGTGCTAATGGTACCATGGATCAATTGTTAGGCCTAGCATGCAATGTTCCCTGCACTATTGGCAACATTCTATTTTACCTCCAGATCCACATCCTCAGATCCTCCACATATGACATTTTACTTGGCTGGCCCTGCAACATTCTTACCTGCAATGTTGTTAAGACTCTTAGCAAACAGGAAACAATGCTAACAATCATGGGCCCTAACACTGGATTTTGGCACATCATACCAACATTTCCAAGAGGCAAGCCCAAGTGACCTTGCCAGCAGTTTTGCTATGACAAAAATATGTTGCCCTCACACTGATGCTGCCCACCACCAACATGATTAGCAACAGTGCTAGCAATCTGGTACTAGCAGTTGAATATAACCATCAGACCAGACAAGTTTCATTTATTTCTTGTGCTGAATTAGACAATGACATTTTACTTACAGACAATTTACTTACAGAAAACCTACAATGCCCTTCTCTCACTTATCCCAATGCTACTGCCCCTTTTCTTTTTGAACCTCTTCCTACTGATTCCTACATTATCTTCACAGATGCTTCTAATCTCCAGATTCTTAGATTTACTGCTACCACACTCCATTCACCTCTTAACAATGTCACTACAGATATCTTTATCAATTACTCCTTCCCCACCATTTTTATTGCTAATAATACCCACCCTCCTCCATACCAACAGGATAATTTACCAACAAGCACAAAATTATTTTTATTAGCAAACATGACACTGGCTTCCTCACTAGCAACAAACTCAATGTATTGGTCAACCTTGTTGCTAAGCAAAATCAAGCCTTTGCTTGGGACAACTCCAAATGTGGCAGCCTGCAACCTAACTTCTTTCCACCAGTACATATACCAACAGTGAAGGAAGTCTGTGAGACCATACAAACAAGATCAATGCTGGCATCTACAAACCCCAACTCAGCCTACTGCTTGCACTGGTATTGTGTTCTTAAGAAGAACAGTAAGCTCTGACTTGTGCACAGTTCTCGAGAAGAACAGTAAGCTCTGACTTGTGCATGGCTTAGAGCTGCTAAACTGAGTGACCATTTATCACTCTGGAGTCCCACTGTTTCCAGATCATGTTGTTGGATCCTTTGCTGGGTGTATATATGGCACTATCTTTGACCTCTATGTTGGCTACAACAAGTGCTTAATCCACTCTTCCTCTCACAACCTAACAACATTTCAGACTCTCTTTGGTGCCTTGCAACTGGTGATGCTATGAATGGGATGGACTAACTCTGTACCAATCTTTCATGATGACATCAACTTCATCTTGCAACTCAAAATTCCTCACAACATGCTCAGCTTCATTGATGACCCAGGCACTAAAGGACCCAAGGATTGGATGTTAATTGATGGCATACCTTCTAAGCATCCCAACAGCCCCAATGTTTGTCTAGGACTCTGAGAGTTCTTTGAACTCCTCAATTGCATCCTCCAGTGCATGGAGTGCATGGAGTATTGTGGCAGTATGTTCTCTGGTCATAAGCTAGTCCTTTGTGCTGTCAAGTTTGAGATTCTCAGTCATGTCTGCATGCCTGAAGCACTAGTTCCTGAAGAGAGTCACTTGGCACTAATCAAGCACTGAGGACCTTGTAAGTTGCTATCAGAAGTTTATGCCTTTCTTGGCACTGTCAGTGTCCTTAGAATTTTTGTCAAGAGCTTTGGCCACTGAGCCCACCATCTGATGAAGCTAACATGTGCTGGCATCCTCTTCAAGTTTGGTCCTGATCAGATTAATGCCTAGTGTGACCTTGTGCAGGTGCTACAAGATGCCTAAGCCCCTAGTCCCTATTGATTATGAATCTACTGATCCAGTCATCCTAGTAGTCAACACTTCATATATTGCTGTTGGCTTCTACCTCTGTCAGTGCCATAGCAATAATTGCAAACAGCATTGCTATAATTGATTTGGGTTCATTATGCTTAATGACAGGGAAGTATGCTTCAGCTAGCCCAAGCTCAAGCTTTATGGTCTGTTCAGGACACTACAGACTCTGCATATGTACCTCCTAGGCATTCACAATCTCATCATCAAAGTCAATATGTGCTACATCAAGGGTATGCTCCAGAACCCTGACATTCAGCCCTCTCCTAGCATGAGCCATTGGATCATGGCAATCTTGATGTCTCATTTTGAGTGGGTGCACATCAAGGGCACTTTCTATGGCTTGAATGGACTATCACAATGCTCTTTGAAGACTAACAACCCAAAGCCTGATGATAGCAACAGCAATGTCTTTGAAGACTGAGTAGACCACATGCATGGCTGCATGCATGTCATTTAGCTGCCAGTATCCTTCCTTCACATCTCAGCACCAAACCCCTGTCTACTGCCCTTAGTTGCTTATGTTTCTTCACTGTTGCTATCAGTTCTGTCCCTCCTTAACAACAACCCTACCAACAATGCTAGTGACACTAATGAACTACCAACCCTCTGCTTATCTCCTGCTAATGAGCCTTAGCCTCTTTGTGACAACAGCACAAATTTGACTTATGATGCTATGCTCCATAGTGCCAGAGCCTTAACAGAGGACTTTAGCAGAGGACCAGTGCCTCTTTGCTATGTACCAGTGGCTTAGCAACTTGAAATAGCCTGAAGACCTTAGCAACACCAACTATGCCACCTTTGTTTGCTATGCCACCACCTTTTTCTTAGCTGACAGCAAGCTCTGGCAATGTAATTGCAATGGTGCCCACAACTTATTTGTTGATGCCAGCCACTGTATTTGCATCCTGCATGGGCACAGAGGACTATTTGCTACTAGGGCAGCCCTGCTGGAGCACTTCTGGTGGCTTCACATTAGCACTGACATTGCTTAGTACATCTGCACCTGCCACCTCTACCAGATGACCAGACCATCAAAGTTCTCATTCTGCCCACTGTTGTTATGCCTGCCCCCTTGTTCAGCAAGATTTACATTGATACCATGTTAATGCTGCCACCTAATAAGTTCAAGCAAACCATGACCCACTGCCAGACCTCCAGACCTTTTTCCAAACTACCCCACTTCCCCAGAGTTTCCCCCCAACACCTCCTTGACTCACCTGACCTTTGCTCACCTACAGCACCCACCCCAGCTAACTCCAATGCTTCCCTGGCAAACCCCAACATGTTACCTGCAGGCTCCAACACTTTCTCTTCTCCACCTGAGCCTCTGGAACCCCCTCCTCCCCCAGCACTATTCTTGATCCTAGCATACATCACTGACTTGTTACCATGGTTTACCCAACTCAGTCCAGAACATCACATTGATCCCAGAGCAGCCTGTGTTCCCATCAGATCCCATCAGTATATCACCATGGCCTGCCCACTGATTATAACTGACACTCATTGACTCTGCATGACCCCAATGAGCCCTACTGCCAGGCCTGTTATTCCTGAAGGAGTTCCAGTAGCTAGTATATAAGTCATAGAGTAGCATCCGTTACCCTAGTCTTGATATTGCTTTACTTGGTTACTTGTGGTTACTGTTTCTTGTTACATTTGTCTCTGTTACATTTCCCAGTCTTGTCTTTATTTATGATGATGGGTTCTGGGGCTGAGTGTAGAGCAAGGTCCAGAGTTAATTATGAGTGTTGGGGGTTGTAACTTATGTGTGGAGTTTGTAACAGCATTAGAGTTGAAAGGAATTTAGGCATGCAAGGTGAGATGGAGTTGAGACAAGACAGAGACAAGAATGAGATAGAACTGAGACAAGACATACAAGACTAGAGATGGTAAATTGATCCTCCATCAATCTCTAGCCCTGCTCCCATCACCTGCATAGCCTCTACTTGCCCCACAATCTGTATAATTGCCTCTAGACTTGTACCTGAGTCTTTGCTTCAGCCTGACCCTTCTTTGTACCTTGTCTTAGACTTTCCTGGACCACCCCAGACTTGCTTGAACCATCCCCTCTAGCTTATCCTTGCAGGTATCCAAAGTACAGACCTCTCCAGGATGCTAGGTTATAAGTACAGGACACTGTCCATCTAGTAAGGACTCACCCAGCTAAGCTGAGCCCCCATGGTTGGTGGAACCTGACAAAGTATATCATTCAAGGTTGCTGCTTGTTGATTCAATATCCAGAGTTTTGCATGCTCCAATGCAAAAACACCATTGCTATTGCCAAGTGGATCTTTGAAGACATCATCTGTTGCTGGGGTGCCCTCTGCAAGATTGTTACTGACAATAGGCCCCCCATCATTAAAGCAGTCACCTACCTAGCAAAGAAGTACCACTTCAACCACATTGATATTTCTGGCTACAACAAGCACACTAATGGTATTGTGGAGCAACCTCACTTTGATGTTTGCCAAGTGCTCTTCAAGGCTGTGAATAGCAACTAGTCCAAGTGGGCTAGTGCTACTTACTCTGTCTTTTGGTCTGAGAGAGTTATGGTATGCAAGTGCATGAGATGCTCATCTTATTATGCCACTACAGAAACACACCCTCTCTTCCCTGCTAACATTCAAGAAGCTACTTACCTCCAGCTGCTGCCAAACTCAGTGCTCTTCTCTACCAACCTTATTGCCAGACATGCTATTAACCTTCAGCAATGCTCAGAAGACCTCAAGCAACTCCACAACAAAGACTTTAGCACCTGTTGCCAAGCCACCCTTTGCTTTGAGAAAGAGCATGCTGCCACCATCTACAGCTACAACTTCAAGCATGGCAACCTTGTTATTATGCACAATACTAAAATTGAAGTTACTTACAACAAGAAGATGTGCTCCCATTACTTAGGACCTTTAGTGGTAATCTCTCATAACCATGGAGACACTTACATCCTTTGCAAATTAGATGGCTCTGTTTTACACCAACTAGTTGCTGCCTTTTGCATACTCCTCTATTTTACCAGAGAACATATCAATATGCCTAGCAACCTCCTTGACATTGACACCTCAAAACTTTGCCAGCTAGAGAAAAGCTATGCCTTCACTATGCTACCTTGCACAAGCCTCCAGGGGCTTTCTTGCTATGATGATCTACTGAGCATTTCCTCTTCAAGTTATTTGGCTGTTACTATGTGTTTCTTTTCTGTTTGCTCATTTTTGGCTTCTATGTCACTAAGTGCCAAGTCCTTGGGTGGTAACAATCCTTTCTCACTTCTTACTTTTTCCCTCAACTTTTGATATGGTACATTTTATATTGGCCCCTGCAGGGGGCACTACTAACTATATTGCAAGACATCTCAAGGGAGTTAGTCTCTATGTTAAAGCCCCTTAGGGGGGCTAGTCCATTCATAAAACAACAAGATAAAAAGACCTCTTAAGGGGGTCAGTCTGCAAACCTTAAGGGGCCAGTCTGCAAAGTCCATCATAGCATTGGCTTCCTCAAAGTTGCTAGAGGGCATGGTAAGAGGACTGATGAGTGCCAAGTCCCCCATCTGCACATTGTTGACTATCTGCCAAGCAATTGTGGCATCACAGTTGTCCTGCAGACAGTGCAAAGTCTGCACTGTCCTTTCTTCAAAACTTGGTATCATGTCCTTGCAGTGATTTCATTCTGCTACATCCATCTCCCTGCAGAACATTGCTTCTGCCACTGCCACCCTCTTCCAATTGAGCTCTAGGTGAGCATGGGAATCCAGAGTAAAGACCAGTGCTACAAAGCCATTGCCCAGTCAATCCAGGTCATCTAGTGATATCTGGAAGAGGGGGAAATCTGTCTATTTTCTAGGGTGCCAGAAGAGATATTAGACCAAGGTTAGTAAGCAATGATTGATCACTCACTGGAACCTCCTGCCAGGGTGCAGCAGGGTCACTAGCTGCTGGTGCCTCTGGAACTGGCATGGCAATAGGAGATTTGCTAAAAGGAAATCAGTCATAACACCAGCAAAAGGGAAGTGCCACTTGCTAGACTCCACTAAGACCAGAAATGAAGCTCTCTTGCTCCACCTCCATCTCCTCTCCACCCAAACTCTTAGTAATGGCTGTAGCTACCTTGCACCACTCTGCTAGTGACATTGCCTCTTTCTCTGCCTCATCATTGCTAGCACCTTCTATCACTTCCTCCTCCTCATTGCTATCCTCAATGACCTCTTGATTCTTCTCTTTTCTCTTGACAAGTGTTGGCCCTCCCACCATAATCTCATCTTGCATCATCAGCAGGTCAAAGCTGGGCTGTTTGATGGCTATGGGCAGACCCTGAGCCACTAGCACCCACTGCGCAATCATATACTCTTGAGCCTACTGGACCTTGACTGCCTTGGCATAATTGGCATCAACTTTGTTGCTACCTCAACTGCATAAAGTTTTGTGGTCCTTCAAACAGGCCTTCTTTGTAGCATTACGAGCATAGCAGAGTTGTCTTCCAGTGGGGTTTCAGCAAAATTTAGAATCATTGATAGACTAGCATTTGTTGCACTAGCAAAGGTGTTCGTGACAGGTGCTAAAATGCAGGAAACAAAAACTCACCACACCAGGTTTCTCTAGGAAAGACTGTCACACTGCTGGCAACACCACAACCTTTCCCTTTGACCCAACCTCCATCATACCAGCTGCCCTCCTCTTGTCCAACATGGTCAACTGCTAGCAGTACCTCAACAGGGCCACTAAGTTTTTGTTGCTGAAAGTTGTTTGTGTCAGCAATGGATACTAGCATTAGCAACAATCATTGGGATAGTATCATATAAGAACTTACCACAAATTTGTCTCCTCCTCTCATGCTTTCCCCTTACTCTTCTTTGAACCCTTAGGCTTCTTGGGCAACATTGTTGGGCTGGTAGTGACACTGCCAGCATCTTTAGCATTCTGTAACAATTTAGCAATACATATGCTAGCAACAAGAGGACCCTTACCTTAGAATCTATCTCCTTTGACTTACCCTTCCCTTTGTTTTGGCCCCTTGCACACTTTGGCAATGCTGCCAGATCCCTAGCAATGTTGTCAGCCTTGTCAGCCTCTTTCTTGATCTTGTCCTTGTTGCTCACTAGCACAAAGCCCACTCTCTTTCCACTACAAGACATTCCCATCACCTCCACCTCACACAGGAGATGCTAAAACCAAAATAATTTGTTAGGAGTCAGATTGCTAATCAACTGAAAGAGCACTTAGCAACATTGCCAAGCTAGTAATGCCCCAAGCAGCTTACCATTATTCCCTCCTCAAACAAATCCTCTATCTCATACTTGAGCAATGGCAGAGGAGCATAGTAACATCATTAGCAGCTGGCACTCAAAACAAAAAGAATTAATTTACAAAGTTCTTGGCAAAGGGGCCACCCAAGCATTGCTAGCATAGCAGGCATACAGCTTGCAGTACTCAGTTCCACCCTGCTGTAAGGGCAATCTCCAGAGCAGCAGATCTGAGTCATGCAGCTAGCAGAGGGGAATCCCAAGTATATTAGCAAGTAGACAACAATACAATCAGTAACTAATCACCTAGCAGAGGGGAATCCAAAGAGAACAACAAGTCTAAGGATCCCACTGCTTGGTGTGGTGCATCAGTAGGTGGCAGAGGCATGGGAACTACTGTATAGAAGGCCAGAGCTAGCCCAAACTCTAGGATAATGATTGGTGAGGTAATATGGAGAACTCTGTGGTTCTGGAATGAGCCCCAGAGATGTTGAACAAGCTGCAGAGATGTTGGAATAGGTCACAGAGGTTGGAAATGGAAGTCCTCTAACATTGCCCCCTGTCTAGCATGCAGCATCTCAATGTGTAGAGTAGAGAAAGTCTCTGATTGCTTGGTCTGCTGGCAAAATAGGGTAGATTCCTCATATGGCACATGGAGCATCTGGGTGTCTCCTGTGGAACTCCTTGATCAGTCTGGGGGTGTGTACATTCTTCTGCAGTTCCCAAGAGATATCCTTGGTCCCATAGCTCTTCCACTTCACCTTGTATTGTAGTTGTTGCTGGAATAAACAACTATCCAGGATTTCCTCCACCTTGTACTCCTTGTTGTTGTCAACCACTACTGGAGGTGGCAGGGGTGGTGGATGTCACTCCAGAATAGGATTCCTTGGAGCTGGAGTCAGTTTGATCACATTGAACACCAGATGAAGTTGGCGCATCCTTGCAGGGAGCCAGAGTTGGTAGGCTAGGGGCCCCACCTGCCATTCCACCATGAAAGGTCCCAACTAGCAGTGCAACAGCTTTTTTGAGGGTTGGGTAGTCATAATGTTGAAGGCATCCAGATAGACTTGATCTCTGGGCTGGTATCTGTGCCCCAGGGTTCTTCCATGGTCGTAGTATTGCACCATGTTGTTCTTTGCCTTTGCCAGCACTGCTTGGGCCTCCTCTTGTGACCTTTTCATCCAGTCCACAAATTTGTTCACTGCCTCATTCTCTGAGGGTTGGGCCCAGAGTTCAAAATCCATGCACAGGTGTTGTCTGGTGTCAAGGAAGAATGGGGAGAACTGGGTAGAAGCATGAACATGGTTGTTGTATTGGAACTTGGCATTGGGGAGGAGTTCATCCCAGTCATCCTAGAACTTGTTACAGAAGAGGTGGAGGTACTGCTCCAACTCCTGGTTTACATGTTTGGTTTGGCTGTTGGACTGTGGGTGATAGGTGGTGGAGGTATGAAGCTTCACACTGAGTAGCCAGTAGAGTTCCCTGGTAAAGTCTGCTACAAATTGTGGCCCCTAGTCAGAGACATAGGTGTCAGAGAGGCTGTGGAGCTTCCAGACATTCTTTTGGTACAGGTTTGTAGTGCCCATGGCAGAGCAGGTGGTGTGGGTTGGAATGAAGTGTGCTTGCTTGCCATACAGGTCCACCACTACCATGATTGTGTTCTAACTATGAGCATTGGAGAGTTCTACAATGAAGTCCATGGAAGCCATGCTCCATTGTTCTACAGGCACAGGCAGTGAGTGTAGCTGTTTATAGAGGAGGCAGTGTTAGGGCTTGGTCTGGAGACAGAGATTGCATGTACTAGTGTAGGACCCAATATACCAGGACATCTGAGGCCACCAGTAGTTCTGCAATACCAGCTCCAACATTTTCTATTGTCCAGGGTGCCCTGCAACATGGGAGTTGTGGTGTTGCTACACAATCCTCCAACAGAGCTCCAAAACATTGGGCATGTAGATATGATTCCTAAAAGTCAGGATCCCATCCCATTTGTCTGCATGGGCCAACTTGGCACCAGTGGTCCATCCTGACTTCAGTGTTCAAGCTGCCTGTGTGACAAGTTCCTCCTGCTGACTGTCCCAATTACTCTGCCAGATGTCCCAGAGGATGTCTATCTCTACTCCCTTGATGGCTAGACCCTCCATGGCTTGGATTGCAAACAGTTCAGGGTGGAGGAGCACAATGTTGCTGTTATCCTCCCCCCTGTGCTATGGTCCACTCTCTGGGACAGGGCATCTGGTTTCCCCATACTCTAGCCAGGCTTGTGATGCAATAAGAAGTTAAAATTGGCAAGGTAGAGGGACCACTCACTGGGCCTATCAGCAATTGAGCTTCTTGGCTGTCCAAAAGTATTCACGGTTCTTCTAATCCATCTAGACCTCAAGCTTGTGCCATGCACCTTCCAGAAAATGTTGCCATTTCTCAAATGACCAGATGATAGCCAGCATCTCCTTGTCATGGATATCATAGTTCCACTCTACTGCATTTAGGCTTTTGGAGTAGAAGGATACTAGATGCTACTTCCCATCCTCTAGGGATTGCTGTGAAAGAATGGCCCTAGTAGCAAAGTTGGAGCTGTTGGCTTCCACCTGAAAGGGGGAGTTATCATCTGGGAACAGGAGGACAGACCCCAAGGTCATGGTGCTCTTGAGAGCATCAAAGGCTGTCTGCTCTGGAGGCCCCCAACTCCACATAACATCCTTCCCAGTGAGGTTAAATAGCAGATGGGCATGGTGCAAGAAGTCCTGGATAAATCTCTGATAGAAGTTCACAAAACCAAGGAATGCCTGTACCTCTTTCTTGTTCTTGGGCTCCAGCCACTCCACCACATCTGCTACCTTCACTGGATTCACTCCTGTGGCCCCATGTAAGATGATCAGGCCAAGATACTCAATCTGGGTCTGTTCAAACTCAAACTTCTTCAGTTTGAGATAGAGCTAGTGCTGGTGGAGACATTCCAAGACAAGGCAAGTGATTCAATGGTGTTCTTCCAGCATTTTGGTGTAGATGAGAATGTCATTAAGGTATACACACACTATGCCCTCCATGATGAGGTCCCAGAAGATGTCATTCATCATTGTCTGGAAGGTGGCAGGGCTGTTGATGAGTTCAAAGAACATAACAAGAGGTTTGAACAACCTCCCATTGGTCTGAAAGGCAGCCTTCCATTTGTCTCCTTTCTGGATACACACATTGTTGTAGCCCCACTAGACATCCAGTTTAGTGAAGTATTGTGCACCCTAGAGGTTGTTGATGAGCTTGGAGATGAGGGGGAGGGGGTAGCAGTTCTTCACCATCATGGCATTGAGAACCCAATAATCCTGGACCAATTGGAGCGAGCCATCCTTTTTCTTGATGAAGAAGACAGGAGAAGCCATTGGAGACTTGGAAGGGCAAATACAACCAGAGCCCAGGTTCTCTTGCAGGAAAGCATCAAGCTTGTCCTGCTCCTTGAGCACTAGCAGGTAGACCTTACAGATGGAGGGTGTGGAATCAGGCAGCAGTTCAATGGCATAGTCCCACCTCTTGCACTCTGGGAGTGAGTTGAACAAGGCTTTGGAGAACACATCCTCAAACACATGGAGGTAGGGGGGTACAACATTTTGGAACTTTTGGGGCACAATTTTAGCTGCAAATGCTTAGGCCAGCCACTGGGATGTGGTCTGGCTAGCCTAGATCTCTGCAACAGAGGGCAGTGGATGTATGGTGGTAGTATAGATCCAATCCTCCACCTCTACCACTTTGTCCAAGAGCTCCAGCTTGTGTAGGCCACCAAACTCCTCTCCACACTCCTCCTCCAGGGCTCTGCCACTACTCCAGTTGTCCTTATAGAGGGCCTCTCTACAAGGGAACACTAGAGGTGGGGGATCCAGGAGGTCCAGATTAGTGAAGGGGAGAGGCCTGGCACAACATGTGTGGATGGCCGTGTGCTCTCAAACTCAAGCCTAGCATTCTTCTCTGTCCTTGGCAGCACAGGCAGAGCACTTCTGAGGTCACCTGCTCATGGTTACCTCTCCCCTGATCCAATATACTTTGGGGTTGTGCTTGCAGAGCCATGTGAACCCAAGAGTTATGTCTTGCCTACTCAGACTAGTGACAGTGAAAACAGTGTGCTCTGCATGATTTCAATAATGAAGGACAAGTCAACTACAGAGCTGATGGCACCTGCTTTGTTGGGCATTCCATTGATGTTGTAGACCAGAATTGGCTTGGAGATGAGCTGCATAGTCAGGCTATGGCATTTGACAAACTCTGAGTCCAAAAACAGTCCCATTGCTCTGCTATCCAAAAGAGCAGTGACTCCATGGGTTTGCTAGGTGTCTGTGGTCTCTATCTCCACATCAAGGTGCAGGGAGTTGGCAGGCAGGCTGGAAGCTATTACATACTGTTGGGGCATTTGGTGCACCCAGGTGGGGCAGTGCCAGTGGACCCTAGGAGGTGTTGGGGAGCTTAGTGGGGGCTCCAGAGTTGGTTTTTGTATGTCTGGAGGGGAACATTGAGGTTCTTCTATCTAAGAATGAAGAACATCAGAAAAGGCAATTTCATTTTCTATTGACAGACATAAGAACCTGTTAGCACCCAGTGATGAAGGCATACACCTCATCCATTGCTCAACTAAAAATCCTCCTCCAGCTCTAGGGGTGATGTGCATATGCTGATCTCCTCCAAAGTCAACTCTGGTGTAGGCTCATCTGGCAATGGAGCTCTGGTGGCATTCTTTGCAGCCAGCAGCTGCAGGAGGAGTTCCTCTGGCTCTGCCATGGAAAGGTAATGTACCTCTAAACTCAAAGGGCAGTGCTGTGCAAAGTGCCTGGGCTTCTGGCACCTCCAGCACAGTAGTGGCATGGCACAGAGCTGTCTGGCTGCATCCACATCTATGGGGATACCTGGCAGCAGGGGGCATGTTGTGGGGATGGCCAGAGTAAGGGCTGGCATTGGGCAAGCAGGTACAGGGTGGTGGAAATTGGTGATCAGAGTTGGGCACAATGTGGAATGTGGGTGGCAGAGCTCCCTCTGGATCTTCATGAGTTGCCACTGGTCCTGGGCCACCTTGTACCATGATGCAATCTTTTCATCATCTAGGCAACCCTCTGAAAGATTGTCAATGTGTTTCACTAGCATAGAGTGTAGGCCATCTTGGAATGTAAGGCATAACTGAAGGCCATCAAGGTAGGTGGCCTGCTCAACAAAAATCCAGAAGGAGTCAATGTACTTGTCCTAGTGTCAAGGCAGCAGTTTTGGTGGGGTCTAATGAGAAGAACTCTATATGGAAGTCCTTTTCAAAGGCAGCCTAGTCTGGAAAACTTCCAACACCTCCAGAGTGATGGAAATCTCATAACACATAGGTGTCATGACCTGTTCCCTGGACCCCTGCACATTGCCCAATGACCCCCCACCCCTTCAGAACCTCTTCCAATGCCTTGCCAAACTTCCACAGTGCTCTGTGCCTACTCCAGCTAATTCCGACACATCCTCAGCTAACTCCGATGGCCCCCTGGCCAACTCCAATGTCTTTCCCACAGTTGGCAACGCTTCCCCTGGATCTCCTGAGCCCCTGGGACCATTCCCCCACTGTGCCTGACCCTGTTACATGTCATCAACTCAACACCCTGGTTCCTCTGACTTACTTTGGAGTATCACAACAACCTCAGAATGGCCCACGTTGCCAATTGATCCCATCAACATATCAACATGGCCCACCCTCTGATTATAACTGACACCCATCAACTCTGTTGAGCTCCGCCAAGCCCTGCCACCACAGCCAACATTCCCCAGAGCTCTCCAGTAGTCAGTATATAAGACGTAGAGTAGCTCTTCATACTCTAGTCTTGATATTGCTTAACATTACCTATGGTCTGATTGTTTCTCTCTCATGTTTTGTGTTCCGTGTCTTGTTTTCTTACTCTCAGTCTCCTGGTCTTGTCTTGTCTCTATTCCGTTATCATTTTTGTTATCATTTTGTATCATTTTTGTTATCATTTTGTATCTCCACCTGAATCTATTCTCATTCTTGTCTCCATCTTGTCTTAACTCTGTCTCATTTTGTTTGACTCCATCTCATCTCGTTTGATCTGTCCCATCCATCGTGTTCCTATCTTTCCCAACCTTAATGCCTTTGTGAACCCCACAATTATGATTACAAATCCCAGACACTCTTTAACCGGCTCCAGACCTTGCTACATGCTTGGCTCTGAACTCTATCAACCTCCATTGATTCCCCATCAAACTCTGGCTCTGCTTCCATCACTTGCATAGCCTCTGCCTCCTCCACACCCACAATACTTGCATACAGACTTGTGCCTGAACCCCGCCAAGCCCATCCTCCTTCCCCGCAGCTTGTCCCCTACTCCTCTGGACCTCCTCAGACTTGCTCAGATTAATCTCCACCAACTATCCTCACAAGTCCCCAGTGTTTGGAACACCTCTGAATGCCCAGTTGTCAGTGCAGAGAATCACGTCTGCCTAGTAAGGACTTGCCCAGTGTAGCTGAGCCCCCATGGTCAGCAGAACCTGACATAATATCAAGACTCTACCTTACTCTGTTCATGATGTCCATGCTAGCTCTGCACACACGTTTGCCAAACACTTCCGATGTCTATGGTCAACCTGTGCCTGGAAACCCTTATGATTCATACAGCCCTGCCCAATTTGCCAAGGCACATTGAGTTGCAGACCTGACACCAAATGTCCCTTCTGCTCCGGTTACATTTATACAATGGGTCTCTCCATGGACACCCTCCCCACTCATGCCCAACCCTACACCACTCCTGCAGACCACCTCCCACCCTTCCTCCACCCTCTCCGCCAGCTCCGCTTCCCTGTGAAGGTTGACCCCAACATCACCAAAAGCAGCATGCTAAACCCTGGCAATAATTCAACCCAATGATCAACAAACTTCTCTGGTGCTGCACCCCCACCCCTCCAACAACAATAACACAAACCTACCATGAAAAATCACCCATTGTGTGAAGAAGATTGCCAACCCTGCCAGAACAACAACGAGATCACTGAGAATGTGCTTCCCTGAAGCCTGCCTTTGGATCCACCAACCCACAAGCAACTCCACAAGCCGTCAGGACAAACCCAGCAAGTCCTCAACAGCATCATAACCTGATAGCAGAACCCTGCTACCATGCCAGCAGACCATCCAACTCTCACCTGCACCCACCCCTGAGAAATTCTGCCCTCCCACACTAGCTCTACCATCATCAGAATCAAGCTCAAGCCAGTAACCCCACCAACAACAGAGCAAGATCTCGAGACCAATGCTACACCCAACCCCAGCATTGGAATTGCTCCATCAGAATGAACTATAGGGAAAAGAGGATCCCATGCAAAGTAGTTCCCCGGAGTACTCTGAACTCGCTGACATGTTCATATAAGAGAGAAGGAAGCCCCACCATCATCCCCGAAACCATCAATCAACTCTCTCAAGCTCCAAAAACCCCCAACAATAAAGAACATATGCTTGGACATCCTTGGAGGGCTTGCCTGCTAAGCAACTCAAGCGAGCTCAATGGCTCAAATAATGCCATGCCAGGTCAGGCCACCCCAACCAACCCCTCTGAGCCACTCTGAAGCCCCCCACACAACTCCAGACCCTGGCAATGCAACTCCAGGGCCCCTGCCCTGACTCTGACATCCAACCCAGGGGACCTACATGACAATGCCCTGCACCACCCACTCTGCAATCACAAATCGCCAGATAACAACTCCATAAAACCATGCCCATACACCAGGAGATGTCTATCAAACTGGGACCACACTACCAGAGTACCCAGAAACAAACCCCATACAAAGTAGTTTCTCTGGAGTGCCCTAAAATTGCTGATGCCTCTCATAAGAAGCGATTAGTTTTTCCCCCATTGCTACCCATCCTGAATTGATATCAGAAGGATGCTGCAACCCCCCAATGACAACTCGACATCAAAGAAAGTGCTGCCCCACTGGCAAGGGCATCACATGCCACAACCTGCCCACAGAGCCCCAGACCCACCACTGTACTGCTCCCCTCCCCTGACAAAATGCTTCCCCAACAAAAGAATAAACTCCAGGACCCTCCGAGTAGTTTCCCTCCAAATTCTGCAACATCCCTGACAAAATCTAACTATGCCAATGGAGATTGATCCAGATGCCCAGAATGATGAGGCAGCCCCTACAACTCTGCCCCAATAATCAAGGAACCAATGATGCCCTCTAAAGAAGCAGTACCTTTTCCCTGATCAGAAATTGGATTGATTGCTCCACAGTGCCAAGACCTACTCTGCCCCCATTCATAGCAACCTCTGGACCACTCCAGAGCACAAAGAAAAGACTACCTAACCCCGCCATGAACCCTCTTGAAGTCCCAGATCAATGTCACCCTGTAACCAACTTCCTGCTGCCCTCCAACAATCATGAACAACCATCTTCTCCAATGCAGCAAAAGACTTAGCACAAAGGGACAATGGCTAGAATCACCAAAGCCTCAGAAGGCAGCCAGATCTGCTCCCCACATCCAAATGTGACTCCGGGAGCCACTACCATATGCAATGACTCTGCTACTCAGTTGTAATGTCTATTAAACATCTGCTTGTCACACTGACTGAACAAAGAGGAAAACCCAACTCTGGAGCCTCCCCTTTGACTTGCATTGCCTCTGACACAGCCCCACTAACAAGTTAAGAACCAACCACAATCCCCACATTTGTCTCTGGACCCCTGGTTCTTACAATGGAAACAACAGACTGACCAAATGCTCCCTGGACCCTCTTTTCTCTCCACATCACCTCCAGAATCAACTCTATTGGCAAACCACCCACTGGGCTACCCTCACCCTGCAACCCCACACTGCTAACTCCCACTCTGGGAGAAAGAAACAACACTCTGAACCTGCACAGACCAATTCCACTCTGTCCCACCAAAACCAAGAGAGCTCCACCAGTGAAGTCAACACTTTGCCAACCCTCCACCGCCTCCGCTGCCAGCTCCACCCTGGGAAAGGACAAAAACCACCACCTGAGGCCCCAAGCTCACCCCAAACTAACCCCACCCTGAGCCACCAAGCATAAAAGAGCTCTGCCAGTGAGGCCAGTACTCTGCCAACCCTCACACCACCCCATTACTGGCTCCACCCTAGGAAGGGACAAAAGACCACCAACCCCTGCACCGCCTTTGTACCACTGGCCCCATGCACTCCACCAACAAACCAGTAACCCTTAGGCTCTCAATATAGTCCCCCAACACAGCTCCACCAAAAGAATCACCTACTTCAAGAGGAATAACCTATGGGATGACAGCCCCCAAACTCTCCCTTGCCCTGGAGCACCTCCGCTAGGATGAGACAGTCACCAACCAAATTCTGCGCTGCCTCTGCCAAAAAGAGGCCTCCACCAATTCAACCCAGGCAGCACCTCAAGTTCTAGAGAATGACAGAACTATGTAAGACTTCTCTAACCATCTCTGGACTTACTCTTGGCCAGGAACGGAGAGCAAGGTTGCGTAAATGGCCTAGAACTCATGAACCTCAACTCTGGACCAGAAGAAACTTGTTGAGACTGGCCACCCCAAACCCTGCTCCCTCATCAACAACACTCTGGAGCACACCACCCAAGCACACCAGTCCCTAAACACAATACTCCAGAGCATGACCTCAACCAGAGCCAACACTCCAGAGTGCAGCAAGGCCCAAACCCAGTACACCTCTGACAAAATACAATACTCCAGAGCTTGACAAACCCTCACCATGTGCAAACCCACTAAAACATGAAGCCTGGACACCAACAACCAAAGGATAGCAACACCTACCCTAAGGGAGTACCTCCACACCCACACTAATCCAACTCACAGCATAGCTAGCCTGTGGAACAGTCCTCTGACAAATTATTACAAGGACCACCTCACATTAGGACCACGCCTCTATGCCACCAAGGACTTCTGCCTCTGACTAGCCCCACCTCCAAGGACAAACTTCACCCTGCCACTCCTGCCACCATCCAAAGAGACCTCCACCATCTCCACCAGCTGTGTCGGTATAAGAGTCTTCACTCCACCACCCCCACTGTTGTCAAGAAGGACTTCTGCCACCTCCGCCACCCATGTCAGCATAAGGGTCAAACCACCAGAAGGCCTCTGCCCCTCTGCAAGCCACACCAACAGAAAAAACAAAACTGCCAGCCACCATCAAGCACACTCCAAAGATTTGGAGGTCCGCCCTCCT
>JABAJY010000279.1:0-27748 GCA_017607575.1 Termitomyces sp. Mn162
GAGGGGACTCCACAACAAGAACACATCTTGACTCACGGTAAGCTCGAATCACCTCAGGTAGTGTATCTTGACTCTATTGAAACAATACTAGGCAATAATAAATGGGCTGTTGTTGAGGAAACCTTTTTTGTCCGACTGAAAGGTACTCCGAGGCTACAGGGGAGCGACAGTATGTCGAACTGGATCTCTTATCGGCCTCGACGATCTAAACGAGCTTGTGCTTGCTTTTGCTCCGAACGAAAGCAGCTGTGGCGGCCCGACTGCGAAAAGCATCGATCTACGTACAAATTATGTCAGTACATAAGAGGCTGGCTGATCATGTGGTGCTGTAATACATACGCATTCTTCTGGTCCTTGTGATGGGGACACTTGTCTGAATTGTGTAAATGGTTGTAACAGTCCAATATAATCGCATGAATATTCAACTACAGAGTGGTTGTAATGATTTGCCGCCATGTTCAGTGGTCTGATTGGGACAGCATAGTTCTTTTGCCTTCCCAAAACAATAGGTTTGTCGTGACGTATCCTTACCGATGCGACCATAACTATTAATCATATCCTGTAGCATAGGTAGAATTTATACTCATAGTAACACGTAACAAAAAAAGGGGAGATGTGTAGTATGAACGCAGCTTTTTCAAAGGGATCAGATTAACAGATGAATTCTGAAGAATTGAACTTATTCAGTCGCACATACGCAGACCTAATACTGGTAAATGTCCTTCATCACAGCAGCAGAAAATCAAGATAGCAAGAAGCAAGATGTACTGTCAAAGTGTGAGTTTCAACTTTGATGACAGTTGAGGGAGGGGAAAGCCTGACTAAAGATTCATTAAGTTGAGCCGGCGGAGTAGTAGTCGATCATAAAGCGTTGCTTCATGAAGGCAACAAAGGTGACTACAATAAGGTCAGCGACATCAAGTCCTGCAGGTGTTATTTGAATGAAGGCTTTTCGAGATCGAGAGACAATGCCCAGTTTTGCCCGACGGTAGCGCGCAAGAAGGGTATTGGAGTTATCATTCAAAGTAAACTACGAAACAGACAATATAAGCGACGATAAGGTGGACATGCGAAAGACGCACCACTGGGTACTGAAAGAATATCTGCCATTTGTACGGCCTACTATCCGGGCCCAGAAATGTCCATGAACTTTGAGTAGATCGTCAATTAAATTCCTGGTAACGTCAGCCTAAGAGAAATGGCACGTACATATCCAGGTCTGTTTCAGCCTTGGGGTGTAATATAAGCTCGGAACCAATGTCACAAAATCGCAACCTCAGATCGCGTGTACCGCGCAACTCTAGATGACCAATGAGTATTTCGGCACTTCCAGTGCTGGCTTCACTTTTAGCCCGGAAAATCGACGTTGGTTCGTTTTTCGGAGTCTCCACCTTGAACTGGACGCCGCTGTTGGAGGTCAGGAGAGTATTCGCAGGGTCGTTGTGTACGAGGACCAAATCCATCCGGCGGTTGGTCAACGTAGGACCGAGATAGAGCTCTCAGAATATACACAAAGAGTTATAAGTGTCCCTGGCGGCTTCTGAGTCTCCTGTGTACATATTCGTAACAATGGCATGATCCGAATCATGAGGCCTCACTCGAGGCCACGTCTAAGGTCAGAGAACGTTATTGATCCCAGCAACTTCTTCCCCAATCATTGTGACCTTCGGAAGATCCCGACGGTGGAGGAATGCCACGTGATGCACGTTACACGTGCTATTACTATCATCAGGGCGTGAACGTTTAAGCTACGACCCGGCTCCAATCGTTCGCCCTCACGACCAGTCCCTGGTTGCGCCACAGCTCATGCATCATGTTCCAAACACTCCCTGCTGCTCTGTACTCTCTTGTGGTTTCTTTGCTCTGGTCCAGAGAGAACAGCACTGGGCAACCGCTCAGGTTCCAGCTTCGACATGAGCATGCGCTGACCAAAGACTCTCGTAACGTCTTCACAGACATTTCCTCATTACTTGTAGCAGATAGCTACGATATACCGATTATAGACGTCAAGTCTATGCGTCCGGACTCATTTAGTGCATTCGTGGACGCCCGCAGTCGATCCATGAGGCAGATGCAGAGTGTACCACTTGAATGGAAAGACGAGGTCATTCCCGGCCCAGATGTCACGAGGCGCAAGACGCTTCTGCAACTTGCGAAGATGACATATAATTCATATGCTGCGTCAGGCCAGAGTGATTGGTATGACTTAGGGTCGGGGTGGAACCAGGTGCGTTAGTTGAGCAGCTCAAGCTCAATCAGCCGCAACTGACACTCAATCCCTCGTAGACCTACCCGTTTGGCTGGGAACCCGATGCAGATGGCTTAAGAGGTCATATTTTTGTATCAGATGACAATTCAACCGTAATCGTCTCCGTTAAAGGGACGTCAGCGCCATGGCTGGCGGGGGGTGGCGGCCCAACTGTCCGAAAGGACAAGTTAAATGACAACCTTCTCTTTTCTTGTTGTTGTGCACGGGTAGGACCGACATGGTCACCTGTCTGCGACTGTCATTCTGGTGGCTACAGATGCGACCAGACTTGTATAGAGCGTTCTCTCATTGATGATAGTCTTTTTTATCCTACTGGCATTGTAAGTAGCGACTTCGTTCGTCCTGACTTTGGTGGGTGCTCATCGTCAAATAATTTTAGAATCTATATAATAATGTATCATATATGTATCCTGACGCTAATATTTGGGTTGTTGGTACGACTTAGCTTTTCCACCAGCGTTGAGTATCTCACTAACTTCTGCTCCTATGTCTCCTTAGGACATTCACTAGGTGGAGCTCTTGCGTCGCTTATTGGCGTGACTTTCGGAGCCCCTGTAGTCGCGTTTGAAGCTCCAGGGGAAAGAACTGCTGCAAAGCGATTGCATCTACCTTCTCCGGTGAGCACTACTGATCTTCCAATACTCTGCACCAAATGAAATTATCTGATAGCCTTCGACTCAACACATAACTCACGTATATCACACCGGAGACGTGGGTACCCTTTCTTTCTTCGTCTCCAAATGTTGACGTACTCCCTATACTAGCCCATTCCCTTGGGCGCCTGTACAGGTGTGACTTCTGCTTGCGCTATCGGAGGATATGCAATGGAAACTGGGTAAGCGTTCATTCTCTCATGTCTTCAAATTTATTTACCATCGCTAGTTGCCACCTTGGGAAGACCGTTCGCTATGATACTGTTACCAAGCGAAACTGGGGCGTCAGCGTCTCGACTCATCCCATCAAGTTTATTATTGAGAAGCTTCTTAACGAAGATTGGGATCCCGAGAACGGCCTGGAGGTTCCAGTTGCGGAGGCAGAGAAGGACTGTGTAGTAGGTGTAAGCTTGTTTTTGTGTTATAGTCCCCTAATTTTTGTTTGCGCGCAGGATTGCTTCAGTTGGGAATATGGTGATTTTAAGAATGCTACCCGACGTCGCTTGATTGGAATTAATCCGTAGAGATTTCATTGAGGATAATATACACCATTCTACATACACATTCCAGCCTTATACCGACATACCCGCCATTCATACAGGGTTCCATTTTTTGCAAGCTTAACGACGTATGGTTGACGCCTTGCTCTCATCGTCACCATCATATCCAGAATCAGAATCGTCTCTGACATTCGCATGATTTTCCGCTGAGGGATCATGGTCCAAGTCTGCATCGGGGATCTTAAACAGGACTTCTTCAGCCCAACTTGACCGACCCTTTGAAGCAAAATATACTTACAGGTATACAACATAGAAATGCCATCAAAGACGCGCACACAGCCAGAGTGAATACTGATTTCAAACTCGCGGCGTATGCATCCCGCGCGATCCTTTGCAATCCAGGTGGAAGCTCGCCGATGAGACGCGAGGAACTTCTGATGTGTTTGATGGTCTACAATAACAGACAGGTCAGTCAGTAAGTAGTCGCAAGTGGCGCAGACCGGTTGTCATACCTCTTCGGCATCAGGTGTATGAATCCGTGCTCGAAGCTCGGTATTGAGCCTCGATTGGAAGATGGCTGATGCAGCAGCAAGGCCACCCACTTGTCCTATAATGTTAGATCAGCATCAGCAAAGTTGCAGTCAATCACACGACAAGCTCACTCACCGAGTCCCCGAACGAGCTGGGCAAAACCTGTGCCGATGGCAAGCTGGCTTTGCGGAAGACTCGCCATAAGCGCAACTTGAAATTGAAAGTGCGTTAATGCCTTTGGTGACCTCAAAAACGATTGGAACGTACTGTACATAGTTTGAGACACCACCGCATTTCCCAAACCTGAAGGCACCTGTGGTGCTATTCAGTCCCATGAACACGAAGGGCGAGAACAGGGGCCTACAATGCTAAGCCATAGGTATGCTTGCCCAGAGTCCTCCCGCATCTCTCTGATCAGCATTGTACCTACCAAGGGAAGAATCCCAAATACGAGGTTCAATAGTTTGTACTGTCCCGTTGTTCGTTGCATCATCCACCTAAAGTTATGGCAAATAATCGAAAAAATTTGAGAGTCGAAACGAAAATTCTGAGTTGACATACCCTGCGAACACGTTCCCTATCGATATACAGATGCTGTTGGGCAGTAAGTGTAGTCCTGGAGAAGCAGAATGAGCATAAGACAGTAAACAAGGAAAGCGGAGCATACCGGCTGTCGATGTGGACGACAGCATGACTGTCTGGAACCAGAGCGGAAAAAAGTATATGATTGAAAAGTTGCATACCGCGACAAAAGCATTACTACAGCCGACCAGAAAAGGGATTTTCCGCCTCAAGAGGCGTATGGGCACAACGGGTTCATATGCAATATATGTTTCATTTACTAAGAAAAGAACGAGAAAGACGATGGCGATGACAGATGGAATCCAGACGGTTGGTTCAGACCACTGAAGCCTTGTTAAGATATGAAAGGAGGAGGGTTTGGCTGGACACACTTCGAGGCCTTCATTATAGCGGGTACTCAAAAAGTACAACATTGATCCTACCTATTAGGACACTTGTTGAACTGATCATTTTTGGAAAACAGAAACAAGGGCCTTACAGATACAAGTAGACATGCACTACCACCGTAATCAATCCTTTCCAAGATCTCCAGAGCGGGTCTCCCGTTGCCCTGAGTATGAGAGCAATCAGAAATTCCTAACAATGAGGTCTGTTCACTAAAAGACTCACAGGTGTGACGTAATGTAGATTGAAGAAGGTCAACCCAAAACAGAGCGCGAAGAGCGGTACCTGCATCAAAAATGCCCATCTCCAACCAAACCTACACAAAGAAATCAATGAGATGTATGTAGACAGTTTTGAATGATCCTATGCACCAGTCTGTCACCAATCCACCGATGGGTCCGCCAAGGCCCATCCCAAGCTGAGGATATAATCAATTGACGAGGCGAGAATAGTGGGAGGGACGAACACCGTAGAATACTCCGCTGATACTTTGCAGAAATCCACGGGTCTGAGAAAACATCAGACTCCATCTTTGAATGCAGAGTTCATTCAGAAAGCCTACCCGGAGACTGTACATATCGCTTATAATAATCCTGTACAATGTAGTTGATCAGGTATGTCATAAAAACTTGAAGCTCGGCTGAAGAAGATGTACCCAGAGACCATGGATATACCCCCGCCGCCAATACCAGAAATCTATAGTGATACAGGTGAGATCCGTTGTTCGAAGATGAAGCTAGACGAGTCGCACAAATCGAGAAATTATTAGCATTTCCATGTTGAAGGAACAGCCGCAAGCAAGGATACCGCCAGCCGCAAATAGAACCGCGGCGTGATTCGCGCCACGTCGGCCCATAGCATCACTTAGTCTTTGATAGGACGGAGTAAAAGTAGTAGTGGCGAGCAAATAACTATTCGGTCTTTGATCAGAATGTTTTCGGACAAATATATAGAAGTGCCCACGAGACTCACGAAGTCCCCACCCAACTGGCTTGGTTGAATTTTCGAAATTCGGACGATATTGCTGATAACACTGATTATATGATTTTCACTAAAAAGAATGCGACATAGTGGATAGGTGCACATACTTGTTGGAACTAAAGTCACTGGAAAAGATATCAGTTCAATTTCAAGTTGACTAATTGTTGATGAGATGAAGTTTAACGAACAGTTCAAAGCCTGGTTCGCTGAATTGTGGTTGCAATTGCTATCTAATCAAAAATAACATACTGAAAGAAATTGCGCTATCCAGATAGCATAAAGAATACGCTTTCTGCGGTGCGCTGATACTTCGAGAGGACCACAAAATTGTGACTGGACATAATCAAAGTTATTGAAGAGAGGATCTCGTTCTGTGAAAGTCATTGAGTCCTAGCTTTTAAGGCGGATGTTGTTTGCGCTGGAAGCAAGAGCCCATTGGTGCTTCATATATAAGTTGTTCTCAAATTTCTATGCCGTCATGACTCATGGAACCGAAGAGTGCCAAGACCAAACCTATTGCTATAACAGGACTATTGACCAGAACACCGATGAATGAATACAATGGACTCCTTCTCTCGAGCTCTCCGAAGGCAAGCCTATCTCGGATTTTATATTGGCCATGCGACGGCCAAGTCGGCGCCGAGGACTCTTCGGGGAAACGAAATACCACTGATTTCGATCGAGGATGTAGTATCATTCTTATCGTCCAAATCAAGCAAGTCTAAAATTCCAAGTTTAGAGGACATTGAAGTGGATATTGAAGTAGGTGAGTATCTGACTCAGATAAAGACTCAAGCGCTTAAGAGGCGCAAGGCAAGGCATTGGAATGCCTCTACCAAAACAACAATACTTGGCATTCTTGATTCTTGGCATTCTTGGTAAAAGTCTAGGCAAGACGTCTAGATGGCCAAGGCGAGCCAAAGTCAATGAACAAGTAGACGTCGGTGCAGAGGTCGGGCTTGGGGGCGACATTCGATAGCTATTTCTCCTTGAGTGGATGACTCGCAATCTACATGATTTCTTGAAAGACCTGCCTGGCCGTGCGAAATAATTATCGCTGGAAAGATTCACAGGAGGGAAAAGTTTGCATTCCATCCAACCTTCGGAAATCTGAAAGAAGTGAAGGGAAACATCATCGTCACAAATTGCTTACATGGAATTATTATCAAAGTATATGTATTCAGCCATAGATCCTATTACTGCACAGTGTGTTCCTTCTCCTTACGATTTTCTCAATATATATAAAAGTCAAGAGTATTTCTTGAACCATGTGTTCTCCAACCTCGAAGATTTCGAGGGAAGCAGGACGAGCTTTGCCAATTATGCCAAGACCTTGACGATGGAACTTGGCCACAACCGTGTTGGAGTCATCGTTGGCAATAAGCTAGTTAGCAGGGTTCTTCGACATTATCACCGGATTCAAAGTGACGTTAGAAAGCTGGAGCAACGCACTTTGGGGCTGTTTGAGCGAAAAAGCCACTTGTATTCTCGACCATCAATTCCAGCGAACACTCGATGCCTGATGGCCTTGACGTCAGTACTGACGAGAGCAGTGTCAATCGATCTCACCGTCCATAAAATCCCCATCCTTCCTTCCGAAAGTACCTCTTTGTTTCGAATTCATTACCCCCAAAACGTAAAGTGGACGAGGCGATCAGGTTGTGTTCCACTTGTCCGAAGTATGCAAACCTGTTTTGCATTGAGATGGAGGTATCTTCGTTTCGCCGCGGGATATCATTAGGCACAATACAAGTTATATTGGAAGTTCGTGTGCCTGATGAGTGGGGTGTTTCTATTTTGTAGATGACTTGGCCATCCTCATTGGTAAAAGTCGAATTGAGTGGGGAACGACCAGACAAGTAGAAGTGCATAGTAAATCACTTGTAGTGGGGAGAGCTTTGCAAACTGACATTCCAACAGAACTTTGTTCCGAGTTTGAATATCGGCTTACAAACTCTGTTTTGATATGTAAATCAGGTAATATCGGGGATCAATATCGGGGATCAAAATCAGTGATCTTTTGGCATCAAAAAGCACATACACCACAAAGTCATCAAGGCTCTGCAAAATACATCCTACAAGAGTCATACATGCTCAACAAGCACCCTTATGGGCTGTTAGGTCTGACTCTTGCTTTGATTAAGGTTAGGAGGTGTTAAAGAGCTGCCTGTTCAGTTAAGGTTTAGGTTATGGCTTAGGTTGAGGGCTGAGTTATATTTATCTTCGAAATTAATTATTAGTGAGTCCTTTCCAATTAGCTTGAATTTTTGGCCCCCTTCTCTCTCAGGAGAATCTGGCATTCAAGAACTCTCTGTACTCGAGGAATCTCATTTCTTTCTGCATTCACGGGCCAAACTTAGTAAGTTTTCCTTGCATATCTTCCTCTCCTCTCCCGTTTCTCTTGGCAGCCTCAAATTAAGGAGTTTTGTCCATCACATTGTTATCTGACACATGCTTTGACATGTTTATGAGGCTTCCTTTTTGTGACACGCCAGAGAATGTATAAAATAGGAGCAGTGTCATGTTACTAGAAGTAAATCAGTAATGAATTCCTTGCATTACATTGTTCATTGCCTATCATCACGTAGGTGTGCAGATGAAAACAACATGTTGACATACAACGGGTCAGGTGCAATATCAAACCAATACCCTTAGTTTCCTGGATTTAAAATGCATTATCAAAGTCATCTACTATGATAGACATAGAGAGGCTGGTTCCAGGAGGGAGGGCCAGGAAAGCAGGAGAAAAGTTTGGTGTCTCAGTCAAAAGCTTGTTCGCAGAAGTCAAGTGCATAGAAGGACTGAGAGGGGCTCGAGAACCAATAAAGTGTTGAGAAATTCAATTACAGACAAGTACCAAGAATGGAGCAAGCCACTGGCTACAAATAACTCGTCTTACATCCTCGCAATAATCAAAGCAGGTTGCCATGATGTGTTGATTGCCTGAATAACTTATCGTCTGAGATATTTCTGTGGAAAGGTAAGCAGCGTCCTGCATCATCTCCACTTATCCTTTTCCATATTTTTTATGGGTTGTCATGTCTGTAGATCTGCCACATTGTCTGTGATAATTATTGTGTCGGAACTCTGCTTCTCTTTCTTGGAGATCATGTTCAATTTCAGGTTTAAGCTGCTATGGGTTAAACCCTTCCCCCTTCTGCCCTTTATGGCAATATTTTACATTTTATAATCAGTTTTTGGCATGTAAAAACAATGAATAATCTACACTCACCCCCCAAAGGTGAATATCACTGCTGTATGATATGTTCAAGTTGTCAAATGGATGTACATACTGAATATGGTGACGACTGAGTTGAAAGGTGATGAGTCACATATTGTTTCGGGTTTTGAATTCAGAATCGTTTACCACAGCAGTTGTCACTCGTACTAGTGCTGTGCACTGCCAGCCGTGAGTCCAGAACTTAATGAACACATATTGAGCTCTGCAAATGACTATAAAAGGGATAAGGAGGAAGACACTGACAGGAATTGTCGACGCGGAGCTGGTCCAAATGATCGGAAAATGCCGAGTTTTTCATCCGTAGTCGTGGAAGTCTCGTGGCAGTCTCCTTTATGTTTCTCAGGTGTCTAAATGGACATGAATATGCAGACCAGCCCACAAACAATCGTGCCAAAACAGTCTCGTGCCCTGTCTTCAGCTCAAGAGCGAAAGTTGGTCGTTTACCTCGACGTTCGGTTCCTTCAACTGATGCGCGGGTACAAAAAGCGGTTGGTTGACTAGTCAAGACCTCTTCATCTACACGCAGTGACCTTTCTTTATGTATTGCAAACACATCCAGCTCGGAACCAACAACGCATTTGCCAACGCTCCACGACTATCTTGACGCGAGCCGCCAAATACTTTCTCTGATCTTACAGATACCGCCAATTGATCCTTCGACATCTCTCAGAACTGCTTACCTTCTGCGATTGACTAATGATGCTCTAAGCTCCATTGTGGGGTATCCGCCAGATTCTGAGTCATTACCCGAAGCATTGGACTGGTTGGATGATCTTGACCAAGCGTGGCTTACCGTACTTGAGGCACAAGTCTGGGACCCATCAACTGGAGCTGGAGTCGACTTGTACATTGATGCGGCCGACGCTAGCGGAGGAATCAAAACATCACCTATGTCTCAAACAGAGCGCACACGACTCAGAAGTCTGCTCGTGGGAAGCTCTACGAGTTTGGAGGAGTGGTTGGAAAATGGGAAAGAGAGTCAAGAGGAACAAAATGTGGAGAACATGTTGGAGAGGCTTGGACTACAAGCTGAGTTCGATGACTTATTCTCCAGAACTCTAGATCATCTTGGAGGCTTGAGTGGCATAGTTGTAGACCCCGTCTAGAAGGCACTTTGACGTGTCAGAAGTTGCTAGGTATTTCCAGACCAACTTACGTATTGATGCTCTCCATCAAAAACTCTGAAATTTCTGATACAACTCTACGAACAATTCCTTGGATATGTATAGTCGAAGCATACAAGCCAGTTGCAGGTTTTGGAAGTCCCTGGGGCCGCTTGCACAGCAGACATGACTAATAACTCCTCTTGCCTTGCCCGCTGTACTCGACAACAGATTCTCAAGAGCTACAATACATGGTTACTATCTGTTACAGTACGTCACCCCCATTTTGCATGCCTCACTAGTCTGATATGATGACTCGAGGAACGATCGTGTTAAGCTTGTCCAAAACTCCAGCAGCAGTTGGAATTTGGAGTTCAAAGGCCCGATCGAACCTCGATGTCTTGCTTCGGCAATAGCCAGGATGTTCTTCGATCCGTCAGAGTCTAACGGTGCGTCTTCCCTACCAGCCAGGGTAGATTGGGGCATGAAGTTATCTCCAGGAGCTCGAACCATCGGAGCAGCATAAGGACTCGGTGCCTGTTTATTGGGACTAATACGAAGGGTGTGAATGCTGAAACAGTTGAGGAAAACGACAAAGAACAACATCAAGAGGAAAGATGGGATGGATCTGTTAATTTCCAAGGGCCGTGAAGCAGCTCATAGTGAGAAATGTTGATACTCCAGCAAGGCAGGACGACGGGGTCAGCCCGCTTTCAACCCTGAGACGAGCGCTACCTGGGGACGAAGACGTTTCCAGATCATCGATCAGGTCGTGGGAATTTGAAGTTGTCCTACTGGATGACTATACGGGTGTGTTTTCCAAGTCCTCAGGACTGATTCGAAAGGTTGCGAAATCCAGTATGACGACAGCGCTTGGCGGAATGGATATGTCATTGGCATATTATTGTTCTTCGAGATAGAAAATACATAGTTTAGGTAGCGCGACGCGGGGAAGGAAAGATACTTTGTTGAAATCGTATGTGGGGACCTTATCCGACTATAAATAAATGTTCGAGACGCGAGGGCCGCTGAGGATGACAGGAGCAACTGGCGTAGAAGTGTTGCAGTGGGTGAGCACTTGTAACCTCTCAAATCCAGCATTGTCATGTTAGATCTATGAGCTTCGGAACCTGATCAACAGAGACATCACGAAGCTCCAAATGTTCAATGCGAGGAGAAAACGATGCTTTAGAAACTACGGGATTGTCTCTCCCCAAGACGACTTAGAATAGCGATAGATATAACCAATATGATTGAGCGACACAGTCGAAACGTTGGGGAAATGGTCTCCAGCCTTGCTAAACAAATTTGCTAGCTCGTACTTGGGCCGGAAAGATCGGATTTCGAGTGTGGCTACAGATCCATCCCCCCAACTACCATCTTGGGGCTACCGATTTCAGTCCGACCTCATATCCAGGGATTGCCGACAGACCTGGGAAATCGTTAGTTGCGCCGCTCGTCTCGAGTGAGAGGTAGTGCAACACAGATCTGGAAGATCTCTTCAAGGATTTCAGGAGGGATATTCAGAACGATGGACCTCCCCGAAATCGGATCTTGAACATAGCTTCAGCCAGAGCTGTTCCTGCCGAGTTGCTTCCTTGGTGTGACGAGGTCATTGTCGGAGAAATGGTGAATTGCTCTGAATGATTAAGTCAGATACTGTGGTTTTCAAGGACATAGAAGACATTGGGTTTTAATGATTTACAATTAGCTTGGTTCAGCACAAGTTCAGGCACAATTGATTTCAGGGGGGTCGTTGCAACAAGGAAGAGATCATGAGATAAAGACTGTAGAGATTTGTATCAGTACCACGAAACAAGTACCCGGATGACAACGAGAAATCAAAGTGTACAGTGGATGGAGGTGTTCAGAACCTTCAAAATCAGTCTTCGTATGGGTGCAGGCATTGTATTGAATCCTGACAACTTTTGCGCCTTAAAATCATTACTTACGATCATCCTGTAATCGCGAGACTCCTGAAGCCTCCCGTAGCAAGTACACAACCTTTAATGCCAGAAATCACATCTAGGATCCAATATCTTACTAAGATAGACACGGGAGTGCCTAGAATCTTCTACTTGAGGTGCACAGTGTGCAAGTGATACATTGGGATAGTACGTCCAGGTACGGTCAACAAAATGGAAGGCCAGCCATCTAAGATGCGCCAGGCTACAAAGAGGAAGAGTTTTGTAGATCGAAAATGACCAGTACCAATGCTCTGATGCGATGGATAGCGCATTCTTATAGATAAGGAGGTATAGTGCGACGAGGATGATGTAGGAAATGGCAGCTGATCAATGAATCGATCATCTAGTGACTCAAAGAGGGAAGGATCAAAAGGTTTTGGGTATACAAATCGTGATAGAGGCGGATGGATGGATGGATGGATAGATTGTTCGGATCGAAAATCTATTCGAGCACAGCTGCAGGCGAAGACAGACGACTAATTCTCAATGCGAATAATGCGCCGCGCTCTTGACGCAGCTACTGAACCTGCTCCGGTTCTTCTTCCGCGGGGTACGTGTGCAGCCGGGGAGCGGCGCGTATATCCAAGGCCGCTTCTCTCTTCCCGTCTGCAGCCTGAGCTCCATGTCGGCGCTGGATTGCCTGGAAGCGCTCGGCGCGCCCGATAAACGTATTTTCTTCGGGAATAACGGCCCTGGGAAGCGCGGGGGAAGGAGTGACGACAGTATGTCGCAGATATGTGCGTCCTAGGAGGCGTGGAACAGCTGGCCTTGCTTCAACGGAGGGTGGAAGGGCACTGGCGCACGACAAAAAGGCGTAGAAAAGAACCATAAGGATGTTGAAAAGAGTAATGGTGTGCATGATTAGCCGAAGTTGGGTTGAAAGAATACGGGTAAGGGATAGTGATTCGTGATAGAAGGTGTACAGTGATTCAAATTTCGTGGTCTCCTGCCACAAAGAGAAGTTAAAATATTAGCTGTCGCGGGGGAAAGGAATAAAGAACAAGACAACAGCTGTTGTTTTTTAAACAAGGTCACGGCGACTGACGGGTAATCCTGATGTACTTATTACACATGTACCTACAACGTTGTCATGTCTTTTGTCGAGTATGTCCCCATTTAGTGAATTGCGTTCCTGGGCGCTGGGGAAATTGTCGAGAAGAAAAGAGCAGAAGTGATATTCTCTCAGCGAGGACAGAGCGAGAGTTGTTCAATCAATTAACCTGCAGTATGTAGATACATGGTGTACATGCATACGATACATTAATGTGTACATGATACTAGTAGCCAAGAAATACGGAAAAGTTGAAACTCTAATGCCGACACGGTTCAGTCGCGCTCGCTCCATCAATTGGAGCGGCGACAGATTCTGCCTGGGCCAAATCGAGGTACTTCTCGAGAGCCGAACGTTGCCGCGTATAAATCACAGCTCCCTTCGCCTTTTCCCGATGGTCCTTAACATACCTCTCCCAATCCTTTCCTGGCTGCAATTTGGTTAACGCCCGCAGCCCCCAATCCAATGCTTTCTCTAACCGGAGCTTCAACACTGCAACTTCCTTAACACAGTGCCATGCCATCGGTCGACGGAAGGTCATCCACATGTATATCATCACAGCCCTGTGTAGCGACTCGAGTTGCGCAATCATCACAGAAGTCACGCTTTCGGTATTGTCTTCAGCATGCAGACGCTCGACTCCGTCCAGGGCTGCTACTAACGAGGAACCTTCCAGGTGTTCCCAGAGATCAACAGACATTTCGTCCTGATACGCTCTCAAAAACTTTTGAACGACCTCGAGTGCGGCGACGTCGCGGAGCGGGATGGGAGCCAAAAGAAACATTATCGTATCCCTAGCAGGCATGTTTGCCATACGCGCGTCTATGAAATTACATAGAGGCTCAACATATTTGAGATTTATCTTCTGCTGGCGTAAGATAGCAGGGATACGTGAGATGTAGTAATAGGCGCTGAGAATGGTCTTTGTCGATGAGTTGGGCGGAAGTGCAAGGGAGAATGCAAAGAAGGAGGTGGAGCTGATGCCGATACGTGCGGTTTTTAGTGGCGTTGGAATTGCATCGACGGCTTTCTGGATGTGTGAAATGTCATCGGGTAGGAGGGCTGTGACATAACCACCGGGCTGATCGTTTCCATGAAGACCATATCGGCCTGCGCGACCAGCGATTTGCTTCGTTTGAGAGATAGAAAGTGGTGCGTCTCGTGTCCCGTGGTATTTTGATGTAGCTTCAAAAATGACGCGCCTAATCTTTCTGCAACGAGAATGAGGGATAATAGTTAGGTTAAGCATAGGGAACGTACAGATTAAGACCCATTCCTATCGCATCACTGCCTATTAAAACATCGTACCCACTGTTTGGGTCATTGAAAAGGGCTGCTTGCTCGCTGCGGATTTCAGGCGGGAGACGTCCGTATACAACAGCGCAACGCAAGGGAGTCTGAGCCTCGATTGCGCTTTTCACTTTGAATATGTTGCTCCGAGCGAAAGTAACGACGCAACCCCCTTTCTTTACTCGACTCCAGTCTCCGTTCAGGGATTCCTCTTGCACGTACAACGGCGAGAGTCGCTGATATCGGTTGATGATGATTTCATCGCCGGTGTCCCTCAACAGAGCCTCGACAACAGGTACAGCCGTCTCTTCGCCACAAAGGTGCACCTCCTTTGCACAAACACCCAGCAACGCTATCGTCCAGGCACCTCCACGGTCGGGATCGTTAAGCATCTGGATCTCGTCAATAACAGCAACATCGTATTCCTTGCGTAGACCTAGCATTTCCACGGTGCACGATGTAAGCGGAGCATACTCATCAACGATCCTCTGCTCCTCTCCCGTACGCATGTTGCACGGCCTAACGTATTTCGGATTTGTTGGCCTGCTTGCCGTAGCCACGTCAGGCGCCGTGTCAGTTTCTACCGTGGTCATTTTCGGTGGCTCCTCATCGACGCCTTGTGGCACGATCTGACCAAGATTGAGACGCTCCCAAATCTCGTGAGCAAGTAACCGCAATGGTCCGGCGTATACCCCCGTTGCTGCAGCCGCAAGTGCTCTCAATGCATTGTGCGTCTTCCCACTATTCGTCGGTCCAACATGCATGATAATTTTGCGGTGAAATTTCCTGGCATCGGGAAACTCTTCAGCAGGGAACAAGCGGTCACCTGCCTCTGCAAGAGCCCGGATTCTGTTGATGGTACTTTGAGAAATGCCCGCGGAGCGAAGACGCTCAGAGTGGGCGGTCTCCGAAGCCCAGGTGTAAAGTATAGTGGTGTATATGGCGTCGATGGCGTGTAATGGGTCCCCGTCGTCTAGGTGATGTGTGAAGCGACTGAGGACATATGTATGGTGTCCCTCGGAAGTTGAAAGTTCGCCTGCCGTTACTGCGTGGACGAAGGCATCAAGCAGAGGTTTGATTTCGTCCTTTTGAATGCCGAACGACAGGAGACGAGAAGGGAGCGATCGTTGACGAGACCACTGCTTCACATGTACCTCGAAAAAGGCGGGTATATTATTTGGATCAATCTTTGGGATATCATATACAAGAGGACTGGGGCGCCTGGCATTGGGAAAGGGGGTTCGAGGATTGGTCGGTCTCCATCTTTCTTCAGAATTGTTGGTCGGTCGTTTCCATCTTTCTTCAGGATTGTTGGTCGGTCGTCTCCATCTTTCTTCAGAATTGTTGGTCGGTCGTCCCCATCTTTCTTCAGAATTGTTGGTCGGTCGCCTCCATCTTTCTTCAGAATTGTTGGTCGGTCGCCTCCATCTTTCTTCAGAATTGTTGGTCAGTCTCCATCTTTCTTCAGATTTGTTGGACCATTTATTGTTTTTTGAGTTTCCACCACTTCGGTGTCGTCGGAACGAAAGGTTTACAAGAGTTATCCAAGGCTCTGAGGAGGGTTTAAGTAGTGTGTGTCGGCATTGACAATAGGATAGAAGGGACGGCGGACGCATACCGTGGCATAACTCGTACAGAGTAGTCGATTTCAAAATTTCGGCACATGTTTACTTGTGTTTCAGTTACACGCCTTTGTCACGGTCATTCCATTTTACCGAAATTGTCAGTCACTTGGTCATTGAGTCCGACGACGACTCAGCCTGCCTACTGCAATGGCAGCTTTACCATCACAACTAAAGGCGCTCACACGCCTGCGCTGCGCCGTCTTCCAAACATCATATAACCCAACTAGCATGAGGACTGGAGCCAAGTACCTACGCGCACGTCTTCGCGGACCGTCTATGCTCAAATACTATCCACCCGTCATCAACATTGCGCAATTGGCGCGGAAGTATCCTGAACTTGAGCTTGTGGATGAGGATGAGGAGCAGAGATTGCAAGATATCGAGGACAGGAAGAAGAGAGGGAAGGGTGCACCGAAGAAGGCGAAGACAGAGGGTACGTTGAATCTTCGGCTCGACTTGCGACGTAATCTGACTTTTAATCTCCCTAGCTGACAGTAGGAGAACCCAGAGAAAGCGGTAGTCTGCTCTTCGACGAAATTACTATATTCATTCATCGACCTAATAATAATGCTCTCCGTCGCCTCGCCCTAATATTTTCGCTCTGTCGACGATGATGCGTAGAATGTGTGAATTCATTTTGGAAGAAGACATTCGACTTCGGAAGAATGCCCTCATAGTCCTTGATACGGGCTCTAGGCCGCTGAGGACTAGACATGCATAGCTCAGCTACGCAAGACACGATCCAAGGCTTTCAAGAATGTTGAAGGGATAAGGGCTCCTCGTTTTCCGTCGTTCTGGTAAGCTACCTTCTATTGTTCTACACTACTCATTACCAGTCATAAACGGATATCCATACACGAAGATGAGCAACTGCGTCTCAAGCCTAGCTTTGAAGCAAAGAACCCTGATCTTTTGTCATAATCGGATTAACTGTCAGAACTCATCAGTCGCTGCGCACTGTATGTAACCACACTCCTTTTTATCTACTCTTGGCTGTATGATCTTGCTCCAAATGACAAGCGATCATGGAGCTCTGGCAATCGCCATATCACGCTTCTCGGCAAGTGCTTATCGATCCGTGGCCATCCAAATACTCAGAAGTGATGAAAGACAGCTTTTCTACGAAGCTCAGGGAAGATTGGAAGATGTAGAAGCGCGAGTTTTCTTTTCCCTACAAGGCCCACATTCAAAATTTTATCCGCATTACATCGTGTAACTCTCACGAGACTGACAAATTTTATGAATCCGCTGTACCGTATATAAGGTCATGAGCCATAGATTCGTTGACTTGACCAGAGGTTCCTACACAACATGGACATGGACATCATTATCAAAGGCGTACTCTCTCTTTCGTTAGCCGTCATACTCGTCTTTTCGTATGCAAGTCAATCATTCGTTTATAGCCACCTCTGTCGTGGCAATCATTCCCAATCCATTCTCCCGCCGCCCGCCACGATACGCGGACCAACCGCCCCTTCACGCACAAGACTCGGAGAATGCGTGAGGGGGCGGTTGGTTCGTGTGTCATCATCCCCACTCCCAAGCCGTTCTTCATTTACGGCTTTCGCTCGCATCTTTGCACGAGCCACCACCCATGCAGCGTTGCTCACTACTACACATAGCATGGGAAACAATCAGCCAAATATAATCATCTTCAGAAACTGGATGCTCACGACAGTGTATATCCTCATAATTACTCCGCTTGCGACCCGCGCATCCATTGAGCCCATCTTGAATGATTTGGCGTTCATCGCAGATCCCTCAAATGACTTGACAGTCAGTATTGATGTCGAATACGAGTTGCGGCACTTACCGCCACCGCCACCTGCCCGTCTACCCACTCGACGTCGTCAGACAATCCATTGATAAGTCAGCAGTCAAGAGAGCTTATTTGTCACTCACCAGACCCGCCTTGGTCCCCTCTCGATACTCCTTTTCCCCCGATTCTAAATTTCCCCCGACTTCGGCAAGACAGAAATAGTAAAGAAAGTAAAGAAAAGATGGACTGGTCTTCATTGTGTTTCGGAGCATTTACCTTTTGAATCTGTTTGTATCTATCCTGATTGTACCTCGAGCTAGGCTGTGAATCGAATGATTTTTTGGGAGAGTCTACACCATGATGATGAACTTTAAGAGAGCTGGTTCTAGTACTTCCCCGATACAGATAGATCTTTCACATGATGGCATTTTGTTCACAAGGTTGTGAAAGTGAGAATAGCGCCAAGAACTTCGAAGAAATGGCTTGGGAGAGATTGTGCGCAGTTTAGGAGAGATTGTGCGCAGTTACGAAGGTCGGCCCGCGATCAAACCATGCGGACGCCTCGTGTTTTACCCACAGATCTTTCTCACCCAAACCTTGAACCGAGTCTTTTGCGTCAAGTACACTTCGAAAGCTAGTCGTCATTCGTATATACCTTTACACGACCTTCCTTTCGAAGCGAAGCTGTGTATTAGTGAGGCACTCATGAAGATGCCGACCGTATTCAGTATGTACATGTGCTGTGTCTTCACAGCGAATGCTCTGCTTGAGTATTGTCGCCCTAATATTGTCTCGGCCATGGCCAAAGAACAACTCATTTGGCTTGAGAGTTTGATGCGCCGAATTCTGGGCTAAACTACGCGTTAACGTTTATCTATGAATCGGTTTGAGTGTCGTCGCACGACAAGCGTACAGGTTGAAAGTAACCAAGAGAGACATAGTTTCCCTCCTCTGATTCGAGCTTTGACAGACGTACAGACTTCTGCGTTGTTTTTTGCGTTCACAGGTGCTTTGATTTGTCGTTGCTCGTCGTCTATAGATATCCACAAATCAAGTCCGCGAGTGTTCCATACGATTCTTTCTTTTCCTACCAAGCTAAAAGTTCACATGTCAGGATGCTCTGTCAAGACGTTTTACACGCATCTCAACGTAAATGATGATTGGATGTATGCGCGCTTGTACCGACTCGGAACACTCCCCTTAGGCAGTGAAAGGATGTCAAGGTATCTCTGCGTCAATTCTTCCGCGAAAATCGCTTCCAAATAGCAAACATTCAGTATATTTCCTCCTTTGCATCCCTTGCAACTCCGTTGGGCATTTGACCCGTTTCAGTTGTTAACTCGTAATCACGGTAGCCAACCGGCTGAACTCCAGCTAATTCGATGTCTTTTTATGTATCCCGGTTCTCTCGAACTCTCATTAATATCCGTTCACAGCTGGACCCTCTCATCCTAAATTGAGGCGAGGTCCTCCTATCGGCGTTAAAGCTTGCAGTCATCTTCGAGAACATATAAACCCAAATTCTCTGACTCTCTTCTACATCCTGTCGCATACTTCTTGGGGGATCGATCATCGGCTTTCATTTCTTGTGTTTTTGGGTTCCCAAGTTCTCAAGTCCGTCCTGTCTCCCACACCAAATTTGCATGACTCAGAAACAAAGTAACAGTCCTTACATGCCGTTTGGAAGACTGCGCCGGTTGTCATCTTTACGCACATCTAGAACTGAGCTACTTCCCTTTTGCGCAGCGGCGCTTGATGAAAGGTCAGAACGAAGTCATAGCCTCCACCTTTGTCATTCGGGCATTGGCCGTATCGAGGACCTTCCAAGTTCCCGCAACATCTTTGGTGTTTAATAGAGAATCCCTGAGATTCGGAGTATAGGGTCCGGACATATATAGGATTCGCCCAAGCTTTGATAGTTTTCAAATACAAAAACGGCAGCTAAATGAAAATTCATTTTTTACCTGTCTGTATATAAAGATTCAGACCTAGGGCTTGATCCTTCGTTCAAAATTCACTCTACACAACATGGATATCTATGCCATATGTCTCATAGCTTTTATGCTCGCCCTCGTTCTCATCATTAAATCCTCATATCCATTCAGTCACCGATTCCCCCGCAGCGGTATGCAATCCTTGCTTTCTGTGACTATCAGTGCTGACTACGTGTATCATCAGAGAAAGTCTGCAAAATGTTGACAGCTGGGCTCCGAATCATCACACATGCGGCGCTGCATTCCCTAGTATTCGGCCCTTCCTGGAATGTCGGCGATGGTCAAACATTCGACTCTGGATTCAACCTGAAGGACTGGGTCCTCACAGTAATTTATACCACGATCTTTATCATCGTCACAAGTTCGTCCACCATCACTGTCCTTGCCACCTTCTTCACAACATCCGACTCATCACCGTCATTAACCGACGTCTTTGATTTCAATATTGATGTCACATCTGAATTTGAAATTCAGCAACCACGCTCAATCATCCGTCTTCATGACTCGCCTACATTACCACTTTACCGCAGTGACCTCGAACAACTTAGTCATTAACCTCCACGAAGCTGGGTGCCACCGGTGCGCACACAATCCGGGCCAATCTAGGTTATAAGGAATGTTGGACTCTTGGACACGTAAGTATACCGGGATATCAAGAAGAAAAAGAGAAAGAATGTGTATCATTGTCAGCGACAATGTCTTTTTATTTCATATTCAATTGATTGCTGTGTCCAACATAACTACAATACCTATTCACCATTTCGAGCGAGCGCTTGCCGAGGTAGTGTCAGCAGTCTTACCTACTATTACTTACTACTGTCATATCTTTCTCCTCAAACTGGTTTCGGTGACACTGTAATATATTTTGCTACTCGGCAAACAACCCTCAAGGCCAGGAGGAATTGACCGAGTTTGATGAGTATAGGGTGGATGGCTCTCACGAGAGCCCGAGTCCCACACACAACATCATTCCCTCCGAAGCACCTCCAGCCTTGCAAACTCTCAGTGCCCAACGAGCTTTGCTCATTTACCTTTGGACAAGAAGGCTGACTTTTTCGATTGCTCGTACTCCGATAGCAATATTCGAAGAGGCAAGATATACTCAACGTTCTGGGATAAGCAGCATTACAGTTCAAACTAAGGAGCTGTACGATGAGACATACTAATAATGAAGCCCACACCAGACTTAGGCCACGATGAACGAGGTATGTTAATTATCGGCTCTGCTCCTTGCAGGGGGCATACCGAAAGGAAGCGGTGACGATAATAAACGAGCACTCAGATGTCCAGAAAGTTGATATATGCGCTACTTTGGCACAAAATAGCCGTAGGATTAGGACTCAAGAGAAGAGACTGTGGGAAAAAAACTTGGCCTTCTTGTTCAAAGCGTGACTGGATTATCCAATAAGTATCACAATCTAATATTTTCATCGCTAACGGTGACACAAGATATCTTGTGATGGGTCCAAGGTGAACGTAATCCTGGGGTCGCTTGAAAAGCTAGATGCGTCAAATCCAGTACGGCGGACGTCTTGAGTCTCGACGGTTCATCAATCGTCCTTCGTCACGCCACGTCACGCATCAAAATACGACAAGACTGCAAGTGTAGTGAGGGCTCGACTTGTACCACATACGGGAGCAGTGACTTCAGCGACACAACACTCAGCTGACGTATGAACAAAAAGAAATGTGCTTCAGCTTGGCCATATCATTAGTACTCCTGTGAGTCTGGACCGATCTCATTCATGCTGTTCAATGCGTTCGGCGTCCACATATCCGAGTCTATCGTCGAGACTAGACGACACAGAGCAAAGGGTGGTAGCTGATAGCTCCAAATTCACTATCTGCAAAATTTCTGTCAGTTCGTGGAATGGCGGAATTGCTCTGTACTGTCCTCGGCGATCTCCTCTTTTTGAGCGTCTATCTTGTCAGCTGTGCTTTAGTCTTTGCCACAGGTGCCGATCAATAATATCCTTCTCCCGTCAATTCGATGATATACCTTTATTGCTGCCATCCCGACTGTGGTAGGGAGATTTTCTATCTGAAATCAAGGCCGCCGCGCTACATGTCTCGAGTTCAACTGGGTATCGTAATCATGATGCACCGCAAATTATCGATGTCCTTGACTCGCCCGAACTCCTGACATAGACGATGCACAGACCGCGATTCAGATAAGGTTTGGCGGACTCCACCAGCGCTATTTTCCTGACAAGAATACCAAACGCACATGCTTTTAGCCGAATGTCCAGATTCCGCAGTACACAATGATTAGATGGGGGCATCTAGCTTTCAATTATAGGGCGCTGGAAGTTGTACTCTTTGATTCTTCACTCGTACATTGATCCTAAATCCGGAGCCAAGATACCATGTGCATAGCACGTCAGAACTACTTAAGGCTTGTCATAACTCATGATCCCCCAGTCTCTCATGATGAAGATTATCGGCGCAGCATTTGCTTCCCTACTAGCCCTCTTCGCCATCCTTTTATTGCTAATGATGCGCCGCCTAATACTTCTTCATCTTGAGAGACCCTCAATCCACCGAGCGATTCCAGCATTACAACATCTGTTAAGCCCTCCAAATGCAAGTAGTCGTGATCTTCTTACCTCTCGCGCTCTCCCAAATGCACGATTGATCAAAGCTTTCGCTTTGACCAACACTTTCGTCTCTTGTGAAGTTGACATCCACACAGCCTTCGTTGGTCGTGCGATGTTCCTCCTCAAATCCGTCACTGAGCGTGGATGGGTCCACTTTCAGAACATCGCCGTCGATTCCGTAGAGGAAGCGTTATCTCATGCTGATGAGAAGGATTTCGACATCTTTGTCCAGGATGTGACGATGCGTGTTGCTCTCGTTGCAATTTTGGGCATAGACGTATCAGTGGGGGAACTCGACTCAGAGGATATCCATATTGTCTCTATGCTCATCACGCTGCTGTGGTCACTCTCGAAGCAGCCTGACCCCATTCCTGCAGATCTCTTACCTCGGCTGAATCGTCATTTGCGCCGCCTCATTCCTGACGAGATCGCATATCCGAATCCTCTCGATTTCGTCATTCCAGTATGGGAAACAATGTGGCGCGTGATCGCTACTTCCGTGGCTTATGCGCAGAATTTTTCATACATATTCTCCGAACTCCACTGCTCGCCAACAATGGATCAGTTTCGTCACTTCGATGGTACTCATCCCTCGGTAGAGTGGTTTATAACTGAAGTCATGCGCCTCCATCCTCCATCTAAGCGTATCGCTCGGGCCTCCCTAATCCATCCATTTCCAGCTTTTCTGCCTCTCAGCTTCGACAAACTCACCGCCAAGTTGTTTGGCCCCCTTCTTCGTCGTGAGTGTGCAGACATAGGAAGTGTCCTCCGATCCAAATGCATCTGGGGAGCGGATGCGGATGTATTTGAACCATTACGATTCCACTCTAACCGATTGACCCGGGATCAAGAAATGATCAAGTCGCTGCCCTTTGGCTGTGGCCGATATAAGTGTGTTGCAGCTAACTGGGCTCCTATGGCGGCGGGCATCATTTCAGCGGCCATCCTCGATCGCGTGCAATCAGGATCAGATTTTCGTCTTGTGACAGGGAAGTCTATTGGGGACCGAGAGGGATGGAGTGGTTGGTCAGTTGTAGCCGAAGCTGCGAAATCGTTGTCATCTCGAAATTCAGAATCTACGTAGACTTTGGCGACGTGTGTAATAATGAAATCAATGCTTATTTTCTTGCTAGCGAATGTTTGGATAACGCATAAGGCATAGATATGTGGTTCAAAATTTACATCACAACATAAATGTCTTTGATATGTTCTTTTCTCTTTTATGCTCGCCTGCATACTCATCATCAAATCCTCATATCCGTTCAATCACCGATGCCCGCGCAATTTCGTCCTCAAGTCAACACAGTGTTGCATGCGGCCAACCGTAACCATTGGCACTTCCGATGACCTGTAGTTGTCAATCTTGATAGGCTCAATACCAGCATTGAGTATACTCACCAGGTGCAGAATCAATATTTGGCCGGCCTTGACTGCACCACATCGCACCACCTCTCGACAGCCTAGGATGCCATGAGATGAAATTGCGCAGTCGTCGCCCATTTCATTGCCGTGCGAAGACTGAAGTGAGGCGGACTTGATAAGATAGCTTTGGGGGCTAAACATGGGAGATTCAACGAACCTTATATCTTCTCCCGCGCAACCTTAGAACACCGGGTTCTGGCGGGGAGAGGCAGCTGTGCAGATGGCTCAGCTGCCTCTGAGTGAAAGCTCAGAAAGCCCAACAAGTGGGGTCGTGAACGTTAAAGGAAAAGAAGATGTGAACAGCCACGAGGCAGTGTTTGCTTCTTGTCCGTGAATTACATAACTTTTGATTGGATATTACCGTCTGCGTGTGAACAGCCGGACTATATAGGACTACAATAGGTCGCACTTACCAGGTATGCTACGGACGTGACATTGTGATAACCATAGCTGTTAGTCCATCTGTTACGCCAATCCTTTCCAAGCCTCGTGCCCACCCCAGAACCCTCTACATCTGATACCGTAAAGCGGCCATTGAGTCGTCTCGCGCCCCCAACACAGGAACGCGATATTTCGCGGTCCAGTTTCAGACACCCCGCGCCTGCCGTCCGCACAGCGCGGTGTGGGTGTAGTGAGTGTCGGGCAGTGCATAGACATACCGTAGGTACCTTACCGCCGGCATCGCCCTCCGAAACTACGGCAGCCCAAAGTCTGGAAACTCTGACAAATCACTGATACCCACGCAAGTTCACCAATATGTACATGGATCGTGAAATCTTATATTTGGCCTGCCTGGAAACCACATGGTCTCAGTACTTTGCACTGACTGCCCAACCAAGTTGGCAAAGTACGATGCGGCTGAGCCCACAGAAGCCCCGCTGCGCAGGTGTGAGAGCACATAAGTCGAAGAAGCAAGGGCACGGACGCATACTTTACTTTCCTCGAAGCCGACCTTCTCAAGGCGGAGGCACACCACTAGATGATAATATCACTTTTAAGGAATAGAAACGGACTCGGGTATGTTTTTCGACGTGCTGCGGAGTCATTGCTTCTATTTGCCTGATTTTACATGAGCAGAGTGTACGAATCGGAATCGGATCGATTATTGGTATTCCCACGACGGTCAATATTTTCTGAATTGAGTCTACTTTTGCCACTACATACTTGGTCAATCACTATTTTTGACATCTCGCAGTCAAAGATGTTTATTTGACCTACTTACTTTTACTTTATTGAAGATAGGTTTCTATTACCTCCATGCTCGTCACTTTCACTTTGAACGTACATTCCCATGCATCATTGCTTATAATAACTGACAGGCACAGCGTATCTTGATATTAGTTTCCTTCTTGAACTACAATACTAAATACCTTCTGTCACCACAGCCATTCCTTTTCAGGAACGCACTTTTGTCTTTTTAAGACTCGTAACGCGAAATGATTGTTATTAATCCACCATGCCAGCAGCCCACGACATCTACGCAGAGCAGCTCAGTGAATGTTGTCGTGGATATCCTCTCTACTATCCAGAACCGGCTGAGAATGATCGGCCGATAGAAATTGGCGATGTCGGATTTTTAAACCAAGGCGCTTTCGTCCGTCTTTTCAGCGTGACTCGATCTGCAGACGACCCAACGCAGCTACTCGGAGTTCCAGATAGTTTTGAACGTTTAGAATTAGGGCACACTCAAACATATAACGCGGCATTAGAACCTGGACCTCTCCATAGTCGGAGTGTGTCCACCGTTGAAGCTAATATCGGAACAGCATGGTACCTGCGGTTCATTCGGAACGTGCTTCAACTGACAAGTCTCATAGTCCTGCTCTCCCAATGGATGCATCTTTTAATTTCAAGTGCACCTCAAAACGCGGTGCTATCCTAGTACAAGAAACTCAGATGAAACGGGAGACAGTAATTCAGAGCCAGATATATGAGGACTATCTACGTCGGCACTGCCAGTCGTGGCATGAGTTCGCAAGAGAAAAAAATATTCCGCTACAATTCGGCCAGATCATGCTTATTCTTGAATGTTCTAAAACAGGTGCTTGGTCATCTGCCGTTTACTCGCACAGCTCTCAGGAATTCAGTATCTCATTTTCTTTGGGAAATGCCTTTGTGCCATCTGCGGGTGTCTCAGCCGGAGTGGAAAGAATCGGGCCTCTACAGCGCCGGAGAAGTGTGCAACGCCCAGCTCCCGCTTTCGATCCACAGCCTCCAATGAACCACACCGTCTTTTTCAAAGCAGCTCATCTTGGAACACGACAATCTTATTACCAATCACTTATCTCCTTTTTCATACAGAGCCGAAACAAAAAATCCACTAGCCTCCACAACTCTTTATCAGGAGCTTCCATGGGCATCAGATCAAGCGGTCCAGAATCTCGTGAATCATCCCCTGATGGCCTTTTAGCCCCGATGTTGAACTCCACTAATATCCTAGCCAATTGGGACTTACCTGTATGTTCAAGTTTGACTGATGTGGTTGCAATTGACACTGCTCCCGCTTCAGGATTTCCATCCAGTTGCTCCTTTACTTGCACTAGCAATAGAAGTTTGTGACATGGTTTGACTAGCTTGATAGAGTGACCTAATTCCATCTTTTAGAACACTGATGAAGATTGTGTGATCGTTCTTGATGAGAAATGGTGCTCTCCAACAGGGGAGATATCTGAGTTAATCAAGGAATATGCACAATTTCATTTTGAAATGGCCGATTCTCATGTCCGGGATTTGGTAGTATCAGCAGGATCTCAGGTTTGTTCCATGTTTCAAATTGACTTCGCCTAATGAGCTCTTTGTAGGCTTATGAATCAACCAGCACAAGCCGGATTATCACTGAGGATTATAGAATCAATAGGTATTTTATTACTTGTCAATATTGCTGTATAAACTGAGAAGGCAAAAAACTAGCCCAGATTTTACTGCAGAGCGGTACTTATTCCAGGAGAACCCTTCAATGATCCCCAAAGCCTGGGCAGATTTCCCATTTAATTTCTATGGTACCTCTTCGACAACAGGAACACCAAATCGGTTTGACAATCGTCCTCTCGCTACGACAGAATCATCCCCATTAGAGGCATTTCCTGGAATCAATGCCATGGAGAAATGGCACCCACAACGATATGATGAGATGGAGCGTCTTTATAAGTCTTCCCGGCCAGATTGCAACAACGCCTATCGCAATTCTGATGACTTTATCACTCATTATATGATGCAAAAGCATAGCCCCAACCGTCGGCTAAGCAGTAAGTTTTCTCCGTGCTTAAACTTGTTCTGCCTAGATCTGATTCAATTTTTAGAGTCCAGAGATTCTGGTGCTGTGTCTGTTGCTGTGTCTGGTGCTGTGTCGCCTGTCGAGCTGACAGCAGTCAGAGGAACCGTATCCCTAAAATACCCAGAAATAAATGATGAAAAATGTAAGCATGAGTCAAAAACTGTAGGCAAGGGAGTACTCACCTTAAGATATCAGGGGCCCAGCAAACTGACAAAACAAGCCCAACAAACAGCAGCACGACGAAAGAAACGAGACTTGCGAGATCCCGACACGTTAAGTGGCAGTGCCGGTCTGGCTCAGGTCGGAAATAATCGATGCTGACTCGACATCTGCCCTATTCGGCAGCCTGGTGTTACACATAAGAGACCATGCGTTCCCGCGCAGCTTGACAGATCTAAGTTTACTATCCCACCCCCGTAGTTCGGAGTACCCCTTGAGTCGGACGAAAAAAAGTTTTGCAGCAAATAGCCACGTTGAACGTCCAAGAGTTGAGACCCAGACAACAGTATGATTACTTACCTGTTT
>JABAJY010000280.1:0-27692 GCA_017607575.1 Termitomyces sp. Mn162
TAGGTTCAAATCTGCGGGACGTTGGGACCCACAATGATGTCATTTTAGGACGGCTTCTTATTACAACGCCACTGTGAGCGGACAGACTGTGAAAGACGTAGCATGGTATGTACATCAACTGTATCCTGAATTTGCGTATTCCGATTGTCCATCACAAAGGTACTACCCCAAGGCGTCTGAGAAAGCGAAGTCGATCGAAGGATACGTCGCATTCTACAAGGTGTGCAATCCTGTTTATGTGGAACCGAGACTCGGAGATATTTACTCTTCTGATAGAACAAGGTTCAAATGGAGTAAGACCTCAGTGCTCAACTCTCAGTAGTAAATCTGTAAATCAAACGTGTTGTAACGATATTGCGCATAGGCTTACGCTCAAGCTAGTTTTGCACCATTGGCTCTATTTGTTGGTAGAAAATCTTTCCGAAAGCCGTCCCATTGTTCGGTCGAAGACAATAAGTTCTGTCTCGTACCGTTCAAGTGCCTCCGAACTACACATTTGTGAACATGCATACTCTCATCCAGTACCTCTTCGGCTGGAATAACTCACATCCACATGAATTTGACGTTTATACTCATGAAGAAATGTATAAGGATAAGAAAAAGATCGGACAGATGAAGAAATATGGGCATACCCCGGATTATCTGGATTGGATCTATGAATCAAGTGATCCTGAGAGGGAGAAATATTTTTGGGATCTCACCTCTAATAACCGGGCGGCATTCTATCACGTCGTAATGTCTTCCGGCAAGGCGCGCAAGCCCGGATGGGAGTTTGACGGAGCAGGTAGAAATTATCAGGAGAAGGTCCAGGACTATGAGTTGACTTTGGACATGATATGGAACGTCAGCAAGAAGGATAATTTGAGCAATGGTGTGTGTAAAAACACGGAGCTTGGGATAGTTTATGAATATGATTTGGGAGGTGGGTTTGTCCTTTAAGATCCGTCGTTTTGATGCTGAAAGTTCGTATCACTCAGCATCATGGGTTGTCCATATCACCCTCGATAGCCAGGAGCACTTTTTTACAATCAGCCCGCCCAGCAATTTGCCAGTTGTCGTGAAAGCCGCTGGGGCCGTATGTTTTTAATCTTTACTATCCCATTCTCTCTCACATGTCTTTCGTAGCCTCCAATTGAAGATGCCTGTGGTGACGTTCCAGGGGTATCTACCATGCTATCTAAAACCGTGATATCCTGCTCAAGTTTAGCTTCATAGGAACTCGAGGCGGAAGACAAGAAAATCAACCCCTCTCCTCCATAATCCGTCCACTTTCTCTCATTACTGTGAATACAAAGTCGGCACCTCGGCACGCAAGTCACGCCTTGAAAGGGAAGCAGCTGGAACCGTAGTTGAATGTACGCGGACGAGGTGTTAGGAGGAGTGCAATATGACGTCGCTCGGTCGTGTTTTTCTCCTTGGGAGGATGGATCCGGCCTATGGTATACGTCCGGTCAGTTTCCTACAATTTTGACACGTCAACAGGAACTATAGTCTTATGGGGGCCATATGTAAGTACGACTGTCGTCTGCGGACACAAATTGACGCGTCTGAATTAGATCAAAAATAATAGGGACAAATATAAGCGCATCCCAATTCGGCTGGCGAGACCCGACGCGTCAAAATATCAATGATGATCGGGTTGAGCGCAACGCAGGAAGGAAGACCAGAAAAACATCACCGCATTAGGTAAAATATCTATACGTTGGACACAAAAGGAAGGGCGGGAAAGATGTTAAAATGATATCGTGACTCAGTCACTGGAAGCAATAGGTCCATTATAGTAATACCCTATATATGAAACCGATTGAATGATGTGAATACTATGAAGACACGAAGGATTGTGAGCAACTAGCTATAGTGTGGTCGAACTTTGAACTTATGTGACCTGTTTCCCTGAGAGAGAAGGTGAGCAAAAATTTGTGGAATTTTCAGAACGTATTTACCGAGTCACCGAACACTGACATCGTAATTGAATGAACGTCATGATGAGAATACGTGTATTGTCGCCCAAATAGATTGGACTTACGAACGATGAAGTAGTCGTCGCGAAACTTTGTATTCTTTGGAAGAGTTACGAGAGTGTGTCCTCGTTTAATGGGAAAGGAAGACGCCAGAGGATGAGCTAAATCGTCCAAGTGACGCGTAAAGCATCGACGATACGGTGGGACAGGGAAAAAACTTACTAATGTCCAGGTTCTCGCTGTAAGTCCCATTGTACCCCAAAAGAATCAGCCCCGTGGTACCTTGTCTCTCATTTGGAATGTCCGAGGTGTCTGTAAGACGGGAGAGTTCCGACAGTCACAATGCCTAACCTTTAAACGCATCGTAATGCTCACCCCATGTAACGTTATGAGCAGTCCCTGGGACCCAAATCACGCCAGCCTCAGGAGAAATAATACGAGGATTGAATACAATGAGTGACTGCGGGTCGATGAGGGATGCGACGCAATTGCTAGCACTGGCCGCCAACAAAAAAGAGGAAGCGACGGCAGAGAACAACATTGTGCGTGAAACGCTGCAATGAACGCAATTAGAGAAGGGAAAGCGGTTGTAAGGGAAAGCGAGGAGATAAAATAATAGAGAACGTTGGCTGAAGTCAGCCCTTTTATATCTGAGAGACAGGTCAAGTTTAGAAGCAAGAGAGGAACTTCTTCCATTTCGGCAGTTTACAGTTTAGTATCCGCGAGTCTGAGCATGAGGCCGGCACACTTCTCCCGCGTTTGGGGCGTCATTAAGTATTGGTTTCAACTTCGCGGTTATTAACAGGCCTGATTTCCTTCCACATAAGAGAATCTTCCAGGGAAGTGCGCACTAAACACAAGCACAAGCAGTGTTCTTGAAAACTCAAGAAACTATCATTGATGATATACTCAGAGGAGCTTGTCAGATAGAACTCATGTGATTGGCTTTTCCATCTTTGTGCTGAGGCCACGGACTTTTCCAAGAAGTACGACTCATCACAAATGTGGCGATGTATCATCAAACAGGATATTCGCGAACCGATCTTCCAAGCTTTCGTTACCTGACCCAAACGTTCCAATTCATCGTGATTATACTAAATGTACACATGCCGAGGAGAGGGAGATGCAAGTATTCATTAATGTCACAAGAACGTAGTTACTCACAAAGAAACAGGACAGCCACCTCATTAGATTGACAAAGCCTCAATGCACGCATCTAGAACAGAATTCTAGGCCATTTAGAAGACTGTAGAACAAACGAAGCATGTAATCGAAAGGTAGTACTGTCAAGGCTTGATAGAGAATGCCGGACTGCGATTACCAGAATCACCGAACACTAATAAGTTGTCAAGGAGGAATGAGTCTGGGCCTAATTATTGGCTGCAAAGCAACGCAGCTTACCGACGACGATGTAGTTGTCTTTTGGTGGGACATTTGGAACGGTAATAGTGGCACGTCTATCGCTGAGTTCAAAGTCTTTAGCTAGGGGATGATCTGATTGAGAAAGAGAGGGTGAGCTGGCAATATTCAGGGATCCTTTTTCCAGGTTGCTGACCGAGATCAAGATGCTCGTTTAAGTTCCCCTGCTCTACCCAGCCGAGGACTATCATGCTCTTCTGTTTCCACGACTCCTTTGGAATATCATGAAGATCCCTACCAGATTTGAGCGGAGGCAGGCAGCGAGCTTTCGAATAAGCGTACCACGTTACAACAGCCTGATGGCCAACGTTCCATGTGGTCGTTTCAACGGGACTTGTGATTTTCGGATTGTAAACAGTGCGTCTGGATGGCAAAGAGAGCTGGTTATTGCGATCCTGAGAATACAGGTGAAGGCCGTTCGCAGAAATGGTGATTGCACTAAACTCCAGGATGATGACGAGCAAAGGAAACATCGAGAACAATTGGAACATCATGACCAGCGTGAGTTCGCAGAATGGTATAGCAAATATGCAAGATATCGCAATAGGAGTATGATGGTTGAAAGCAAGAAGAAGAGCTAGGGCTGACACACTTGCCGCCCTCCTTTTATTTCGGCCTGATTTCGGCCTTGACTGGGTCAGCGTGCATGGCTGACATAGTACAAGGGTGTTCCGTGAATCTCACCCCAACTTGCAAAGTATTTCATCGTTCTTCACACTTTACGTGTATGATTTTCGTCTCTCCAAACGCGACCGAATGTGGCCCTTGAGTATTTCCGGGCAGTGACAAACAAACACCTGAATGATTGCGAATGTATAAAGATAAATTCAGGATCGTTACCAGGTGAATTCTTCTCAAGAGTCTTGAGCTCCAGATAGAAGGAATTACAATAAGACGGTGATTCGTTCGCATCCAACAGAAGAGTTCGATGCAGGGAGGGAGGAATCTTCGCTCAAAAGATTATAAAGAGAGATTTCATGATGCTACTGGTAACTGGAAGTACATGGGTCATCCGAGACTACTGATTCGAGCGCTTCCAATGCGACAGGCTGAAGTGATGCGCAAAATACGCCGCGTTATCGAAGAAAGGTTGGCATTGAAGTCCCTACATGGTCTGCCGTGTCCGGAGAATCAAAAAGGACATAATGACGGTTGTGCCAAGTTTTTCGGCTCGTGTTTCAAGGAATACGTGATTGTACGGCACAGATGCTTTTTGACACGAAATCTCCATGAATCCTGCAGGGGCCAACTTGAAACTTGACATGCTTGACTTGTTACGAGCGTTACAGAGTGATTGTCCAGTTGATGTCATTGCAATTATTTTCCTGTAGACATAGAAGAAAAGATAGTGCTCAACTCGAATGGGGTTCACGAAAACGTCAAGCGAAGGGAACGACGCAAGATGAACGTCGTTGAGCAAGTTTTCTTTGTGCACGTGAAATTTAATCGTGATTGCCGTTGGTCTTCTTTGATACTGAGTCGATGCCCCTCAATGTCCCTCAATGTCGACCAATCTCTTATTAACCCATCTGCAAAAAGCAAGTCCCAATGTTCCTCTTCAAACCATCGTTGCCGCATTGGCGCATCATCTGAGCGTTGATCTCCCTACTCCGACTCCGTTAACCGCTTCTGTTGTGTCATCACCGTACTTTCTTGCCTCCCCTCCAACGAACGAGAGGCTTCAAGGCCTCGTGACAGCTTTCAGGCATGCCTTCCATCTCAAGCATCGGGCATTGGTAGAAAAGACAGAAGAAGGATGGAGTCTCTCGCGAGCTATCTTCTCGAAAGGAGTGGGGGGGAGCATGCAGGAATGGGTCAGAGCAGTCGTCAGAGGATTACAAGGAGGACGAGCGGCGATGAGGCTTGCATGCTGTACAGGCCTTCTGTTAGGCGTTAAAGACTTCCCTCAGATTGGCACAGCCTACGGAAAGGTGGAAGACGAAGTTATCATTGCATTAGCGGAAGTCATGGATGATTACAACTCGGACACCGGTGACTGGGAAAAGGAGTTCAGACCCCAAATTGACGGTCAGGTTCGTTCTATTCCCGAGTAAGAGTGGTTCTCATGTAAATTCTAGAACCTCTGCTTTCATTGACTTTGATTTTAGCTTCTCAGTCACTACCCTTGTTACCAAAGGCCAAGCTAACAGCATTGCCGCTCTCTCCCCTTACGGGCTTCCTAACTTCCACGATTGCCAAGGCATTTCACGAAGGCATGTTTTTGAGGACAAGATTAGATCCTTCGTTTGAAGAAGTCGTTCAATCATTGTCAACGTCTCCTGCGATGCATGCATTGGCGGGACTGTCAAAATTGGTTGCATTGACTTTAGAGCTATTGATCGAGACTTCAGTACGAGGTGTTCAAGATGCTTGCATCACTATTCAAACCTTCCAAATAATTGCATCCCGCATTGAGCAGGACTGGAGAGCCAGTCAATTTGCCTCGGTACGCGACGAAGAGGAACTTCGTATGATACATGTCCTTTGAAGGAATCTTTCCTGCGCTAATTATCTGCCGACGTAGCTTCCGACACGAAGGACACGTACAAATCCATTTGGTTGATGCTCAAGACCCTCCTTTTCAGCATCGTCATGGTGTCCGACAGCGCACTGGGTTCTGTCGTTTATGTACGACCACAGGCACTTTCCTCAAATCAAACCCAAGTTTCGTCCCACACACTCGCAAAATCCGTTCTACAGACCCTATCACATCTGTCATTTGTAGTTTCTCGATTTGGAGGGGTCACAGCTACTGCTACCGGTGACAGTCCGGGTTTTGTGGAGCTACGCAAAGTGTTTTATATAGCTCTCGACGTTCTATCTGCTGAAGAGGGTGATCAGCAAATGCTTGGCCGGGATTTTAATCACTGCGAAAGCTTCGTTAAAGATATGGTGATAGACTTGGGTAGTGATACTTGTAAGTTATCCATGGTCCCTGTGTAAGCTTCTAATCCGGCTACCAGTCGTGCCCGGAGATCACTCGGGCACTTTTCAGCAAGCAAAGACTGCGTACACTTTAGCCTGTATCGAACAACTCGTCCCGTCGCTGGGGGTCTCATGCCTCGAAGATTACGTCTGGCGCCTATGTACTCCGTGAGTATCGCTCTTCATGTCCTCGGGACCGTCCGGAATATGTCTTAGTCTCGCTTGCTTTTTACGGCATATGCCTCGTTGTCTGGTTTCTCGTGCGAATATGCCATTCAAGCACCCTTATCTCCGTATTTTATCCGGCAATTTCGACGTCTGACAAGTTGAAAATATCTTGTTTTTGATCGCGTAGCACCAGTTGTGGCACATGAACGTCTTCGCGTTCTAGATCCCGTCTTTTTGTATCTGCGCATGTTTTATTTCACCGCTCTTCCTCCGATCAACTTCCTGAACTCGTTCTTAAAACCACGCTAACTCCATTAGCATTTAGGTACCTCTCAGACCCATCGCATCGTGAGACCTATGAGTCTGCACACTCTGTAGTGCTGTCTATCTTTTCATCACACGCCCAGCTTGCTTCATCAGCTGATTCTGATCGCCGGCTCACAGCGAAAGATGATGGCCGTTTTCCGGACTCGGCTAATTTTGTCCATCGCATGGTCCCATTCTATGCGCAAACTTTGGTTCAGGTAAGTGCACGATGTCCTCTCTCCTATTGCCACGTATCACATATGGCTTGCCCTTATCTCTCGCTTTGACTTCTGAACTATGAAATTTCCCTCATCTCCGACCTACCGTTTAGTCCCCTTTCCACATCTTGTTTTCTGGAACGTCATACTTCTGACTCATTTGTTGGCATCAAGTTGACAATCTCCTATCTTTCTATGCAGAATTCCCAAGACGGGCGACTTAGTACGGCACAACTACGCTTAGCATACTCGGCACTTGTAAGGAGTGCAAGCACCTCCGGTTCGATTACTGAGAGTCATCGACTCGGATGGTATTGCATCACATTGATTCTTGATGTGATCCGAGAGTTATCGTTAGAGGAGAGGCAGGGGAACAATCCCGACGCTGCTTCCAGACAACGCTTACATCGTCTGCATCTGACCTTAATCTCCACTATTTCTTCGCTTCCCTTACCCCTCATGATTCGCGCCTTGGAGGAAGTCAGAAGCATCATTACGAAACGTCGACAATCAGATAGTGACGTTGAGAGGTTGGGAGATGGAATGGAAGAAGGAAGAAAGGACTTGGTGGACGCATTGTTTGTCGAAATCTCGGAAAAGGTGGGAGAACAAGAGAAAGAAGCCGCAATGAGGTGGTGGTATACTCACCGTCGGGCTTTCTTTTACAAGAATGAATCTCATGGGACAGGCATGAGCGCACAAGTAGAGGAACACTGTCCGAATATTGTACCCCGTCTGTGAGAACGTTCCCATATTCCGAAATACAGACTTTTACGGCTACGTTCTCCCTCACGAGTTACGCAATCGCAACAGGTGTGGTCCACGGTATTCTGGGGATGGTCACCGGATCGGTCATTTGTTTGGCCACCGGCGGCCACCTCGATTTTCCGGTGTCCAACTTTCCTTCTTACCCCTTCCGTTCGATCAGCATGTTTTTGACAATCAATCAACGGCAGCCCTCAAACTTGTATATATCTTTGGTATCACGAGGTATGCTATCCAGCCAAGGCAAAGGCTCTCGAAGTTCACTCAGCGTTCCAATCGGACCCGGATACGGCTCAAACCCCAGAGAGTGATAGCTCCTGAGAGCCCTAGCTATTGTAAAAAGGAAAAGGAAGTGTCATAATGTGGGTGACTGCCGTTGTCGCTCATAGACCATACATATCCCCCATTTGGTTATACAAATTTCGAGTATAAACTGCCTTTCGCGCCCTAGACCCGAGATCGGTCTCTTAACGAACCCTCTTCCCTCCCACCTACGCCTTGTTTCAACCTATACTTCGTATCATGGCAGAGATTAGAACGCATCCGAACTTCCCTCATATCCCAGATAATATCTCACTCCCTCAATTTATGCTACACTATCACCATCCCCTACGACCAATACGCACGGACATAGCTTGTCTAATTGAAGACGATAGCGGCCGTGGAATTTATTTTGAGGAGGTGCATCTACATAGTCCACGCATTACTTCACTTCATCAATGCCTGGTCTTGTAGCTGAGAAACAATACTCGTACCTTAGCAAGCACATTACGCGCCAAGTACAAAATCGGTGAGACCAATCATTCGTCTATTCCTAGTTCTTCGATTGACATTTTTCTATTAGGTGAAAATGATGTAGGTATGTTGCCGACCTCTGCGTTTATACTTCGCACTGAAGACCTCCTGCGCTGTAGTAATGATAATCAGTCGCAATCATATGGGTAAGGTTCTCCATCGTGTGCGAACCCCAAAAAATGATCTTTGTCTTTTAGAATATCCAACGGCTCTTTGGGCCATCCACTTACTCGGAGGAGTTGTCAGGTATTCGTCTCCTTCAATAGACGCCAAGGCTTGGCTCATCGTCTTCAAGCTGCTCCAATCCTCAATCCACTGTTGAAGAACTTCTTGGGCAGCTCATACTGGCGAAGATAACTTTTGTCATTGCACATTCTAGCAATGTCTCTATGGTCCTCTCTGCCATGCACCTGGCTGGTCTCTCGTCTGATCGCGTTATTTTGATCGACCGAATGGCTTCTGTGCCGAGGATACCGAACGTTTACGATTGTATACAAGAAGGTGTCAAGAACAACTTTGATTTCCAAGAACGTGTCTTTGACTCCGGGGAAGGTAAAAGGAAAACTGCACTGCTTTCATGGTCTTCAGGGACGACGGGAAAACCAAAGGTAAAGCTACCCGTCCTGACGTTTGAATGGTTTGTTTGACAGGCTACCGATATAGGCCGTGGCGATATCGCACTATGCCCTCATCGCAAACATCATTCAAATGACCGCACATACTCAAGTAGAGAAAGCACATTGCTTTCGAAATGTCCGGGGATTTCGGCCTGGAGATGTCGCTATCGGAGGTGACTACTAATCCATAACTTGAGTCAATCTCTGACAACATTGTCTTCTACAGTTTTACCTTTCTATCGTAAGCCTTGTGACTTGATATGCCGCTGAGACATTTAGTACTCAAATTATGCCAAGACGTAGCAGGGCTCATGATTAGTGTATGTTGATCTTTAGTTATCCTTTTCTTATGTATTGACCCTTGTCCCCCGGTAGCTTCATTTGACTCTTTTTTGTGCTGTCAGTCATAAATCCATAATTTGGACGGTTCTTCTCACTTCAGGTCAATGACAGATGTCAGTTGTTGTCATAGAGAGATACAGCATCCTCAGCACTCTAGAAAGCATCGTGCGCCACCAAATCACCCACCTCATGTACGCATTCCCTTTCCCTCCATGAACCATGCTTAAGCTATAGATACAAAGACTTGTTCCTCCTCTGGCTGTGGAGCTGTGCAAGGTCAGGGCATCAGCGATATTTCAGATATTGTCTTACTCGTTGACAACCGTATGAAGCATCCTGCAGTCAGAAATCATGATCTTAGCAGAGTCAAATACATGATCATCGGTTTGTTCCCCTTGACTTGACTATCGATCCCTTTAGCTTATTGGAAGCTAGGCGCTGCCCCTGTTCCAAAAGAAGTCCAAACCCAGTTGTGTGAACTATTCCCAGATGCACAGATTGGGCAAGCGTATGGTATACGTCCTATGTTTCAATTATACTTTCCCGGCTTTTTACACATATTACAGGATTAACGGAAATGACAACGACCTTGGCAATGATTTCGGGGACACAAAAACGGGGTCCTGTTGGAAGTATGCACGGCTGACTCAATTATTTCTGACGAGGCGCTTACACGTCGAAATTGTCGGACAGGTGGTGGTAGACTTTTGCCCGGTCTACAAGCTCGAGTCATTAAACAGGATGGTTCTTTGGCGAACTATGGCGAATCAGGGCAACTCGTCGTCAAAGGGCCTGCAATTGCGCTTGGGTATCTAAACAATAAACAGGCGTGAGTGACTTGTCTGGACTTGTTGTTTCACTATCTTGGGCGGCCTAACCTTGTCTGATCACGAGTACAGGACTCAGGACACCTTTGTTGATGGGTATAACGTCTGGATTATCTCTTTTAAGACCCCCGCTGACGTCGATGAAGGTGGGTTCATACGGGCGACCAAGTGATCATCTCAGAAACACACGAAGTCTTCGTAATTGATCGGTTCAAGGTATCATTGAGATAGACTCGAGAAGAATATCGTGATACTGAAATCAAGCAGGAAATGATCAAGGTGAAAGGGTTCCAAGTCGCGCCGGCTGAAGTGGAAGGATGTCTCTTGTCACATCCAGATATAGCAGATTGCTGTGTTGTTGGCATGCCAGATGACCATAGCGGAGAAGTTCCACTGGCGTTTGTGGTACTAACCACAGACGCAGAAGAAAGGTTCACGTTTGGCGCAGATCAAGCTTACCATATCAAGTCAGACATCTACAAGGTGAGGAACCACGTTCGGCACTTTTCATGATGAAGGGACTTGTTCTAAAATCGCAATTGTTTGAAGCATGTTGCAGACCGATTGTCCAACTACAAGCGGCTCAGAGGTGTCGAAATTGTCAAGACAATACCGGTGAAGCTGAACTTTCAAGTTCAATGATAGAGGACTTATCTTCGTGTTTGTGTAGAAAAACGGCAGCGGCAAATTGTTACGACGTCTCTTACGTGCTCGAGTCGAGGAGCAGATGGTTCAAAGAAGATGTCGGCCAAGATTATAGTCTTCAGCTACTTATGAAATGTGCCACACAAACTTGCGTTCATCAGCTTTTCAAAGTCCGCACCGCATTTAATATCTTTGCACATTCAAATATCATACTTCCCTTCTCCGGACTCAGCCCTCATGATGCTTGTGTCATGGTGTAATCTCTGACATACCTTGTAAATTCGATTTTTTCACAAACCACATCTCCCGGTATCGGCTCGAGGCGTTTGCCCTTCAAAACGTGTGTCTTGCAGCCAGTTGCGCGATTAGTCTAGTCTACATGCTTCTAATGACTTGCACATACTCTCAATAGATATTGCTATATCGCGAAGTCCACTAACTTTGCTCAATCGCGAGTCATCCTTTGGCTCCCTTGCCGAGCGGCTGTCAGCGTGACAATTGGTGACAAAAGGTTTGAAACTCCCAAGATTGGGAGATTTTCAACCGGCAGTGTTCCGACATAACGACACACCCACTTGTTCTGTAAACCAGCGTGGTGGGGCAGTTGTTATGGCATCGACTCTCGAAGTCAGATTAGAAAAAGGTTCTATCAATGTCTCGTTATTCATGATTTCGTCAAAATTTTGAACCTCCCACCTGACCAATGATGGTACTCAAGGACAAGCAAGGGGACAACTTCTTTCTGACAGCTTCTGACGTGTGTTCTGATGTAATCAACCACGCGTTTAGTAGAGATGCTCACAGGACTATCAAGAAGCCATCATGGAGGTGTATTCGACCTCTGGACCCCTTCCAAACATCCCAGATTACCTGACTGTGCCTCAGTTCATATTCGATTATCAACACGAATGTCGGCCAGTAAGAATTCCCAGCGCAACTTGGCTCATTGAGGATGAAACCGGAAGAGGGATTGGGGAAGAGGAGGCGAGTTCCAGATGGCATTTGCCCAATACCTATCTGTGCTCACAGATTGATTTAATCTGCCTAGCTTCGTCGCCGTACCTTTGGACTTGCGAACGCACTGAAGACCACGTTTGGCATAGGTGATGCCTTGTCTTCATCGCTCTAGCACCGCTCGTTGCTCATTCATGCGTAAACCAGAGGATGGCGATGTTGGTAAGCGCTTAACACGTTTCTTAAGTGTGTTACTGTAGTCAGAAACGCCGGTAGTACTCATCTTTAGTCGGAATCATGTTGGTTCGTATTTTCATTTTGTTTGTTGAGACAACCACTCAAGTGTCTCTTTTGCAGACTACCCAGTTGCAATATGGGCAATTCATCGACTTGGAGCAGTGGTTTCGTTCGTTGTTGTGTAATTGGTGTGCCAAATCTATTACTCACGCAGTTATACATAGTGGCGCCAATCCCGACTTCTCCAGCGACGAACTTTTCTACCAGTTGGAACAAACAAACGCATCCCTTGTTATCGCACATCCGGATTCAATAGATACAGCACGTTCCGCTGTTCAAAGAGCGAAACTGTCTCTGGACAGGTTAATATCGTTTGACACTCACCAACAATTACCCAATGATTCCTTAAAGATTGGTATGCTGATTGAAAAGGGATTGAACTCGCTGCCAGCTTTCGTTGAGAGGCAGTTGAAACCTGGTGAGGCGAAAACCAGATTGGCATTTCTCAATTTTTCGTCAGGAACAACTGGTAAACCAAAGGTCATCAATTCAACTTGCTGTCATCGGAATTAAGATTCATTGTGGTCCAAGCAGGCTGTAGCTATCCCTCATTATTCGCTCATTACAAACGTCATCCAAATCGCGGCCCACAACAAAGTAAATCAAAATTACTGTGACATTAAAGATCAACGATTCAGACCGGGCGATATATGCATCGGAGGTAAGTATACCTGGCTACACTGTTTCAACAACCCTTGTTCAAACCATGTTCGTCAGTACTACCATTCTACCGTAATGGATTTGCTCTTCTTCAGAAGATCTTTGAATACTAATGATATACAGACATCTATGGTCTTGTCATCAATGTGCGTAATGTCGGCATCCAGGCCCGATAAGACTTGACACTGGTATCTTTTGACAGCTGCACTTTGTACTGTTCAGCGCTGTAGGCGTCAATTGCTTCCAAACAGGCCTTGCGAAGCTGATTAAACATGAAAGATGTCTGTCGTAATCGTTCCAAAGTTCAGCTTTACTGCGATGCTGGACAGTATTGTTCGTCACCGGATCTCTCATCTGATGTGAGCCGTCACATGATTCTTGAGTTTTATCGTATATGATTGACATGTGTGTTTATAGGCTTGTGCCTCCTCAAGTAGTCCTTTTGTGTAAGGTATGCAGGCGCTCCTCAAATGATTCCCATGCCGAACACTTAGAAAGGTTTTCAGCATCCCGTGGTCAAAAACTACAATCTACGTCAGTTTGTAAGGATGATCATGTGCGGCGCTGCTCCGCTGTCCCACGAGGTCAATCAGCAGCTTTTTGAACTTCTTCCCGACGCTCACATCGGGCAAGCATATGGCAAGTATTGATCTCAATTTTCCGATCCGAGGAATCGAACTCACTAAGTGTCCAGGCATGACGGAGACGTGTACGGCGACCAGCATGTGGCCGATTACGCAAAAACGGGGGACGTCAGGGAGTAAGAATCTCCCACTTACCACGGTCGTTCACTACGTTTTGATTCACATTCATTGCTAGGTGCAGGACAGTTACTCCCAGGGATCATTGCTCGGGCCATAAAGGCAGATGGAAGTCTAGCTGGCTTTGATGAGGTTGGGGAACTCTATATCAAAACACCTTCTGTGGCGCTTGGTTATGTGAACAACGTGGAAGCGTAGGTTTTCGTATTTTCTTCAAATTATCTTTCTTTTGAATTTCTCGACCAGTACCAAAGAAACATTCATCGATGGGTATGTTCCGCTACTGAAGTTTTGATGTTTCGAGCTTAGGAGTTTCACTAGGTGGGTGAGAACTGGAGATGAGGTCAAGATTGACAAGAATGGAGAGCTTTGGATTTTAGATCGACTGAAGGTTAGGTCTCTTAACGGATCTCAGATAGAAATTTTGACTGACAAAAGCGGGTAATCAGGAAATAATGAAGGTCATAGAATTTCAACTGGCAGCTATTGCCCAATCTAACTGGGTTGTTTTCAGGTTAAAGGTTTCCAAGTATCCCCTGCAGAACTCGAGGGTTGCATTCTGGACCATGCTGATGTTGCAGCAGCTTGTGTTGTTGGAATTCCGGATGACTACAGTACGTGCATGTTTCGTCCGCTAGAGATTGAGCCACCGGATGACTTTCTATTAGGTGGAGAGGTCCCATTGGCCTTTGTAGTCCTGACGGCCACTGCACTGCGTCGCGTGAGGGAAATGCCGAATGCTGCCAACGAAATCAAGATGTCGATCATTAAGGTCTGACACTGAATGGATCATTCCTTGGATCAGTCTCATTCGTTATCTAGCATGTCGCGGACAACAAGGTTCACTACAAGCACCTGGTTGGAGGGGTTGAGTTCATTCCCTCCATCCCAACTTCTCCCAGTGGAAAGATGCTACGACGAGTTCTCCGCGACGAGGCCAAAGTGCTCCGAAAGACGAAATCTAAGTTATGAACATTCGATGTAGACGTCGACGCGGAATCATGTCATGGGGGAATATCAACACTCATCTTCTAGTATATAATGTCCTTAAACACGTTAACGTCCACAATGCGTGCGAACGTGTATCGTATCATTCCACAGAGTCAGGCTCGCGCACGCCGCAACGTGCGTATATGTCATTTATACGCTTGCGATCGTAATGTACTTAAATCCAACGTTTTGCATAAATTGTTTTATAATTAACGCGTTGATAAAAAAATGACACCAATGTCAAAAGAATACGCTGGAAGCAGGATTTGAACCTACGCGGTGAAACACCAAGTGATGATTGAAATTCAAATCACTCGCCTTAACGACTCGGCCATCCCAGCTTACACATAACGCGCTAATGCGTTGTAACTATGTTAGAGTCATTTGTGGCCATGTTATGCAATTATAATTACAACAAATCATATTTCAAAAAATATCTGCTCTTTTAGTTTGGGGCCTAGCTACTTGTACATTAGAATCATTATTACACATGGGACAAATGGAATCCGCGTCCGCAATCGTCGAGTCATCATTCCTATGGCGCTCGTTACGGTGACGACTGTCCCTCCAGCTTCCATTGAATCATAGCGTCTCGTGTCTCCAGTAAAAGATTGAATCCCATGTCATCTGTGCCCCCATAGCCCGTCTGCTCGCTCAACAAACAACATCCCCTCGACAGGTTCTCCTCCTTTCTATCAATGGAAAGAGCCATAAGTTTCTTATTGCATTCACTCTTGTATCTTCGCAACGCTACCACCATGACCTTGTCATAACGGTCAAAGAATTCTTCAGCGGTCTGTACTGCCTCTTCTGAACGCACGTCTGAGTTGGAATCATTACACTCCTCGGCGAGCGTCATAATAAGTGGGTCAGGTTCCACGGGACCAGCGGGGTGCCTAAATGACCAGCCGTTTTGGTGTGAATCGACTTCATCAATAAAAGTTTCCATGAGATTGTACAGAAGGGAGAACGAGATGCGTCCAACTCCTGTTACGCGCCGACGAGTACCAGGAATCTTGGCGTCCAATATGGCCTGCTATTTATGAGAATTCTGGCCAGTGTAGAGGGTTACATAGACTGACCACAATACCTTTGACCACATAGTCCAAGCCCTGCAGCCACCTTAGGTATAACTCCACCTCGAGCGTCTTCCTGCCCTCTTCCCGAATTTCGGCCTTGACGGCCAATTTAACCTTGTCAAAGATATGCTGCGCGACCCAAAGAACGTCCTGATCGCCTATTTGTCAATTAGTCTAGCTCACTTCCATGAATTGAGCAAAATGACAATGACATACGTTTGAATTCCTTCATACTCTTAAGGTCATCAATGACTGTGTCATCCGTGGAATCGAACATCCTTCGTCGCAGAAGTTCATCAAGTCTACAATCAGGCTTTCCAACTAAGAAACTATCTGAACAACTCGTCTGGCAATTTTATGCCAATGTCTTACCTATTTCACTCTGTTCTCGTCGCACCCGCTTTCGTGGTGGGGTCACAGACACTTCGGTGTCGCTCGAGTTAGCGACGATGTTTCGACGTCGTTTGAGTGTATAACGAACGCGAGAAGACGAGGAAGAGGAAGAAGACATGGTGTAAAGGGAGAGAAGGGTAGCGCTATGTCACAACAGATGGAGTGACAGGGTCAATCAACAAATCTACGCGACGTGATTGTTGAGGGCAGGTCCTGGCGTGTCGCGTCAGATCACATGATGGTCACGACAACCGCGAGACGGATGATTATACTGCATATCCCGATGGTACCGACGTAATAAATAAAACCGTAAGGCGCCCATGCGGTCGCAGAGCCCATTAATTCAACAGTAGAAGATTCAGATGGAAGAGAATCATGTAATTTGTACAACACTTTATACCCAATCCTAACTCAGTGTAAATAAGGTGAGTACATTGAAGACGTAAAATATCGTGTGGTATTCGTAAAATCTCGTGTAGAGTTGCTTCGTCAGGTCATGGAAAAATGACGCAAATCATCAACTTTTGCGTGGTTCAAAGTTGTTGGCACAAAAACCCCACTACTACTGTGGCGGGAATCAGACGAGAGATAAGTAGACATGTCGCGTGAATCGACATGATAACTATCGAGCTAGTTTATGAGCAGGGCCCATTGATAGAAAAAATTATACATCCCTCAGGCTTGCCAATTGCCAAGGTATTTCAACGGACCTGGAAGGGGTGTAGCAATGAATACCTCGGGAGGAAGATTACTAAGAGCCGCCAAGGGAAGTCCAAGAAGAGACAAACGAGCTACGATATAGAGAAACATCATTAGTGGGCCTGCCAAAGACGCACTGATGGTAACTAGAATTTCGGGCACGGTATCCGCGTAGGAAGTCGAGATCAAAATGAGGACGAGCAATATAGGCGGTATAACTGTCAGGGCTATGCAGGACACACGCCAGGCGATTTCCTGTGCAAAAGAGGGATACCCAAGCTTAGCATTCCATGCAATGAGGTGACTCGCGCCGAATACAGCCCCCATAAATGCAGCCAAGGCCAGGACTCTCCCAGAGGAAATGCGTTTTTGTCCATGATAGTAAAGGTCGGGCACTGCCATGACCTGAACACCCCTATCCTCTTGATTGATTGCCCAAGCATTGACACCATAGAAGGGGGCGAGACTGGCGAGTTTCAAGTAACTCATGAGTTTCCGCCCTACACTCTTGTGAATCATGGGTGAATGCTCCCTTATCCGCTTCCGTCCGCCATTCGCAACAGTTTTCTCGTAAACAGGAAACTGATACCCAACGTTCTGTGGCTTCTGAAAGAATACGAAGTAGACGTACACATTCACGATAGTATACGTGAAGGTGATGAGCTCAAGTTCGGTGATAGGCAGTCGTTTAGCCAATCGCGTGATGCATTGCGCGAAGAAAGAAATGGTCTGGACAAGTGCGTAGAGCTTTGCAACGATGTCGCTTTTACTGCGGTCTTCTAACTCATCCTCTGTGAAGCGAGGAGGCTCGATAAGTGGGCTACGTAACATCGCGCACACGTCCTTAGACCATACGACATGTAATGGCTTGCCGTCAGCATCGTGAAGCAGAAATCCGCCCATCTGGGCGAAAAATCCGTGAGGAATTCTCCAACCACGTTCTACACCATGAGTTCAGTTAATGTTCAATGACAAAGGGGAAAAATAGACATGCCTTTGAACTCGGGCGTATTGGCCAACCTCCAAGCACCAAAGAATTGTAACGTGGCCCATACAAGTACCGTTTCCGGTAGAAAGAGAAGGGCAAAGAATAATCTCAGTTGTCGAAAAGTTCTGCGAAGTATTCCATCCGTATGAGGAGGGATATTGGGGTGCATGGCAGACCAGGTGCATAGTAAGAAAGTGGAGACACAACTAGAGATAATTTGTTCTATCGTCCGTCGTTTTTCGGCGTGTATTGAAGGATCATCGGCCACATCGGCCCTAGGTGCTATACCGCTCGGGATAGCATACGCACTACGCGAATAAAGCAGGTGGATTGCGATGAAAATGAGCATAGAGAAAGAATCCAATGAGACACAGATGCCTAGAGTTTAAATACTACAGACATTCGCTTCGAACAGCCATTGGACAGTTTTTAGAGAGATAATCGATGACCCGCCACAATACACCCACAACGAACTCTAGCAAATTGTGGGTGTCATGCTGTTGGAGTGGGCGTCAAGGGGGAGATAACAGGCGACAACCTCAGGAATAATAGGAGTCGGATATGGTACCTTCCGTATTGGGTCGTGCTGTTCGGTGGAGGCATCTGCAAGCAATAGATGTACAATCCATTGTAAATTACAGCATGAAATTATTGCAAGCGCATCATCCGGATTCCACGATTGGTGTAGGAGAACGAGCGAGAATCCTTGACTGATTTTCGAAATTCACAGTGGAGTCGTGATTTGATAAATATCACCGTTTCAACATGAGGGCCTCGGGAGTCAGGGAAGACCTTGAGTTTTGACAGTTGTGATTTCTTAACACATGGTAAGTATCGGAATCCGTAGTATGATTATTTGGAAGCGACATGAATGCCTCGAGGCTGGTCGCCTTACAAGGTAACTTACTCTAATTTTGAAGAGGGCAAATGTGTGTCACGCGCACTGTCACGGTACTGGGACTTGTGACAATCGTGCCGGCGCCGACATAATGCTCAGTTTGGGATGCATAAGGGACTATTATCTTGGCAGAACAGAGGCCGTTGCAGATTGTGTCAATGCAGGCTTTGTGATTTAGCAGCGTTCGAAAATTCGGCCTCTTGAATCCACAAGAGACAAAGCCGTGACAATTTTAGGCGTGGGGTGTATTTCCGGGTCTTGCCCGAGTCCAAAACACGGCTCATTGTTTGTTCAGCGGTTTCGAATTGAATACACCGCATTAAATTGCCTGGCTTGCTCTCTCAGCGCTCGCTCTATATTGAACGACACCACCTTGGCAGCAACGCTATATAAACTGATAAATTTCTCCATCTTATTCTGAGCAATGAGAAATAGGTCTGCTACCGTTTCAGCAGCCAGTTTGCGAAGGGAGAGCTGTTCAATCAATATCGTTGTCATCGTAAATATACTTGACGCTGAAAGACTCTAAAAATGTCTTCCACCGGCGAGCTTCCTGTTCCGTCGTCCTTTGACACATGGCCAGTCGCAGCGTTTACACCTCTTATCTGTCAATGGCATACTAGTACCCTGATGAATAAATCATTGAAATCCGCCATTGCCTGGGCTTACATCTGTCAAGTTGCATCGGTTTTGTGGCTTTCCGCTCATGATTATCATTCTACTTTTATCCACGTGTATTGAGCATGTACTTACCGAATTTATCCTTAGATACTCCGATGTGCACCGAGCCGTAGACGACTTGAGCATAAGTGCTTATGCCTCACCCGCATGGAATGGTTTCATGGATGTCTCAAATTGCATATGGATGCCAACCGACTGCTTCAGATACGAAATCATGTGCAAGCCGATCCATTGCATGCGACTCCGTTTTTTAATGCCGCGGTATTGGACAAAATGTCTCTGGTAATGTGCGCGCTCTCGACTCCGCGCTTCCGTCATTTGGTGCGACGCCAGCAAATCGAGTTTGAATAATATGAGGAACGGGGCATGATACATTTTGGCGAGACATTCTTCAGAGGCCCAGTGTCATCGACATCATTAGCCTTTCGGCGAGTACGACTCTATTTAGAGAAGTAATCGATAGGCACAAGGTGCATATGTTATCTCTTTGAGATTGTCAATTCTCACACTTGTTGATTCCTTTCTATCTGTGATTTAGGAAACCGTTCAGACTTTTTCTTTGGAAAGCTGCCATTTCTTCCTAATTAACACTCGCGTCAACCCTTGTGGCATTTCCGTTACGTTCACGACTTTCTTATGACAACTTTCTAAGGTTTTTGCTCTCATTACTAATTTCCCCTAGACGTCATTGTGGTCGCACACCAATTCGTCTGTAATTTAGGAAACCGTTTGGATTTGCTTTTTCTTCTAGAAGGACATGACCAGCACTTGCTTCAATCCTTGATATTTCCGTCCCGTTGACGCCCCTCTTGATCTTTCCGCATGACAATCTCCCAGTGCTGCCCAAGGCTTTTGCTCTCTCCTCCAATCTGTCGAAACCACTGTGGTTTACATGGCATATCCTTGGCTTTACAGATCGTCAACACTGGGATTGGGGCAAATACCGCTGCGAAAAGACAAGCTGATCATACGTAACAACCAAACTAAAAACAGCCATCGGCTTTGCTACTTGCTATCACCTGAACCGACCTTCCCGCTTGGTGACAACGCCTGAACCAAGTTCTTCGCAATATGACATCGATGCAATGAAGGCAGACATTCTATGATTTGATATGGACATTGTATGGGCTCAATTGAAGCCCGTTGTTCAATACACTTGAAAGTAAGAATACGAAATTTCAAATTACTCCGTCCAAGGAAGACTATAAAGCTGTATGTTTGAATCATTTATCAGTCATTTGAGTCATCCTTGGAGATAGCCAATGTTTGCTGCAGTCTCTTCGAAGACGAACAACGTCGCTCCCTCGCCATTCAACTATGACTGAAAGACCAAGACCCGCTTCCACCATTCTTGGTGCTCATGCATCGCTGATGTCTTGTCTTTTGTTCATAGCCAACCATACCGAGTGGGGTGGAGCGTCAGCAGCTCTTCCCCGAGTTCTTGTATTCTCGGTGATTCCTAGCTGTGGCGATACTCTATGTATAGCTTCTACTAGAGCTTGTCTCCGTAGAGGGAACGGTCACCGGTCTATATGTATACATCGAATTCTCACTTCGACTTCTGAGTCCTTAGATCTTCGATAGTATAATTATAGAAATCACCATAAGCGTAACTGCGGCATGCGATTTTACGATAAGTATGACCGTACTTATGTGGTGACATTCAATTAATACATGTACAGCTCAAACAGGCTCGTCATCACTGTTCATTGGAGGACTCGCGGTTTTCGAGTCATCCGAATACCAGATTGAACGTTCTAAAGCAAATGATAGTAAGTCCCGTGGAAGAGGACGTCCATGTAATGGGGGAATTAGATGCGACCGGATTGCCGGACGATCGGCCCGGTTCTCGACTGCCTTACATAAACTTACCCAGTTGCAATCTCACCTTGCTTTCACCTTCGGCACTTCGTCTTCGTCCCTCTCGCCCTCGAGACCACCTGATTTTCGTATCATGGATGCCCGACTTCGACGTGTCAACAAGGAGATATCTGGTATGTAGGTTACTTCGATCGTGTATTTAGCCAAGTTCAAATAAGAGTTTGAAATCTCAAGACTGCAAGAATGACAAGACATCGAACATCAAGATCGACCTCATCAACGATAATCCCTTTCATCTAAAAGGATCGTTTCCTGGTCCAGAGGGAACGCCCTATGAAGGTGGTACATTTGAAGTCGTGAGTGGCACTCTTGATCGAGGGTGGCGTCAGACTCGAACTCGTGTACTTTGATCAGGATATCGTTATTCCCGAGGGGTATCCTTTTCAGCCTGTAAAGATGAAATTCATTACGAAAGTCTACCATCCAAACGTCTCTTCTGCATCGGGTGCCATCTGTCTCGATATTCTCAAAGACGCTTGGTCGCCAGTCCTTACTCTCAAGTCGACCTTGATTTCACTCCAAAGTCTATTGTGCTCACCAGAGCCTAATGATCCTCAAGATGCGGAGGTTGCAAAGCACTTCACGACTAGCAAGAACAGCTTTGATACGACTGCGACCTACTGGACGCAGATGTACGCTGGTGGTCCTGGTCCAAAAGGGTCAAAAGCCAGCGTGCAGAATGAAATTGCACTTGCCGGATTGGAACCATCACATGTAGAGCAGTTTACGTCTTTGGGATTTGATAAACGAAAAGTTGTACGTGACTTAGCCTCCGTTTCTTTGTCTCTTTTCTCATCTTGTGATTCAGATTGACGTGTTACGGAGACTAAATTATCGTGGCACAAATGTGGCGAAGATTACAGAGGACAGGGTTGTTGAGGTACTATTGAAATAAGACGTACAGTAAACTTCCAACTCTGGGTTAATTGCTGTGTCACAAACTTTTAAGACATCAACGACGCCTTTCAATTTTGACAGATGGCCGTTTCAAAGCTCACGGACAACTGGTGGGAATCGACATCGCCATTCAATGGGTGATGTTCTTTCTGATTTGTTTGATGTAATCTTCGTCGACATGGTCAATCGCTTGACTAGGCCGTATCTCATCATCGGGATCGAACCATCATCCTGAGATTATTATGGTATGTCAGAAAGAAACAGCTTTACTAGTTGAATACCAACTTGTGATTGTCGTTTCCTATCTCTTTATATTTTCCCTTTGGGTTTGGAGGTTGTTGTATACCTTCAATTTGAAGCTCCTGATTCACTATCCGAGAATTTTAACGTGCATGATAGTCTGACATCCCTTGTTTGTGAAGCCTTGATACTCCTTCCTCTACCTTCGCCTGTCTTTCTTGGCGCGACTATACGAATCATTTTGAATCCAAGTCCTGAAGATCCATCATTGTCTTTCGTCCTTTTCGCACATTGCGAAGGTACATTTGCCTTTACGTCTAATCGCGAGATTTTCTCTACTCTCCCATCATTCCTCAATTTCGGCGTCTTGTGAGTCACTAATTCTGTGTGTCATTCAACTTTGATCGCTGTTGTTCTTCCAGAATTCCACGTTTCCTTGGAAAAACGCATGGGCGTGTCATGCCACGTCTCCAATGTTTCGCTGATGTCGCCCATGTCAGTTCTGTCCAAAGTGAACGTGTTATTGGTCTCACAGTCTAATATTTAGTGTAGTTTTAGAAAACCCAACTAATATCAATTCTGTTAGTTCAATCGCAATTTGATTATTCACTACAAATCAATCTAGTTTGATATCTATTTTGTTTGTTCGTTCTATCCACTCTTCGTTACGGATCCTTCTTGACGTGTTTGCAGAGATCCTTTTATTCATCCACTAGTACTCATCGTGTCACTAGCAGCACTTCAATCAATAGGTCTGTCAAGACTCAAACGTGACAATGCGCGTCTTCGTTGACGATCGTTTGAGCCTCTTCTAGAATGCTAGCCTAACAATTAGTCTTTCTTCCGCTTCTCACAGGCGAGCGTGATTCCAGAAGCAAAGCGTCGTCTCATCGACGCGATTGTTGGAGGCGCAGTGGAACTTTGTGCTTATTTGGGTGCTAGTTGTACTTTCAATTTTGGGTTGTAACTGGCGGCAATGGCGGCGGCGGCGGCGATGCTACCCGTCTTGGAAACCCTGATGTACGGAGCTTCGCCATACTGATCGAGGGAGTGATAGATCCCACATGTACCGACATCAACACCCTTTCGATATCAACGTCACACTGTCTTCTTCAGACTCAGACCGGGAATGGTGTGCCATCTACCGTCACTCTGCTCCAGGAAGAAGAAAGGGTGGACCCGTGACGGGAGGTGGTACAACGGATGAGCGAACGAATACAATACCGGCTCGAACGACGAGAGTCCATTGCCGCGGACTTTCTGGTACTTGGGGTTTGATGACAAACTACATTCTGACTTTCCGACTAATCCTCTCCCAGAGTCTAGACCTGACTATCCTCGACTATCTCGTGGGGTGTTGTTCCTCCTCAAGAGTTTTTTCAGGCCCCTAAAGGATTTCTGCAGCCTATCTCAGAGTAATGAACGCGAACTCTTTTTGTGCGATAAGCTTCACAGAGATACCGGCGGCAGCACAAGTACAGTGACCAAATGATGTGGTTAGTGCTTATTTCTGCAGCTTGGATTCCGTGTGCGCATGCCATGATCACATGAAGATCACCATTCTGTCAGGAGGGAAATTCTTCTGCAAATTCACAAGAGTACATAATTACACCCGTTATCTCTGAAGACAATGGTGATTCGGAAAATCCAATATTCCTTACTTATGTCGGAGTAAGGCTCTGGTTACGCATAATTTGAGTGAACATCTGAGCTGCTGCTTGCCCCACGGCCAGGTTTCCAAACTGAGGGAATTCCATCAGTCGATATTTACGTCATAGGTTTGAGTGGCAAAGACAAACCTTGTAAGCAGGAACCTCGTGCCCGGATCCAAAGACACGCATATAAGAGAAAGTTCCTGCATTCTTGTAAATGCCAGCCACTTGGCCGTTGACGGTGTAATTGGTAAATTGCTGTTGTTTGTACAAAGAGGTAAACTTCGTTTGCAGCGCATCGACCTATTGCCATGTATTGAGTATAACAGGCTATGCGTAAGGCGGGGAGGGCAGGATTACCATCGCCTCAACGCCGTTAAAGTTGACAATGAAATCCTGTCGTGAAAGATTGATATCGATTCAATTTGATTGTAGTATTTGACTTACAGCATCTCCATCATAGATAATGACCCTGACCTATGAGGTAGTCAATTTTGATTCAAACCGCATAAGTGGCCAGGACGTACTCCTGCATTGATGACAGTCTCCAAGTTCGGTCTTGAATTCCTCATCAAATCACCTGACATCAAGGTTGACACTGTGCTCATAAGTCCGAGACTATTACACCAGACAAACCTGTGGAAGCAAAATTGTTGTACACATCCATGTTCGACTGTTGCCATGAGACTTCCGCTCCAATTTGAGTTTCAACTGATGCGAGGTAACTGCTGAAGTCGGGAGGGTATGGATCAGGATTGGCCGTGGGGACATAGTAAACCTTTGTAAAGGTATGAAGTCAGAGAAACACGCAGAACTCCAGGCGAGACTGGCATTTCGTACATCCCAGTTCCCAGCCAAAGGATCGAGGATGTTTTTGTTACAGAAGCTTTGAGCTTCTGAGCAAACCGCATTTAAACCATCGTTATAACAGTTCGTGATCTGAGGGAAGGATAACTCAGCAAACTTTCAAGTCAATGACATAAAGGTTATTTGACCAGTGCGCGGCAGGCAATCCAAGTAATGTCAGCGCCAGAGATGATCAAGGGCGAGACGAGGGGATGATAGGGATTTGACGCAGCGTAAGTGATATATCCAGGATATTGATTCAAAGGATCCTGGGCATAATATCATCAAAAGGAGTAGTACTGCGTGCAAGGAAAGAAATCACCGTCAATCCGTTACCAATGCCGAGGACCTTGAGATTCAATTTCGAGCCCAGGATAGTACCAGCATCAATGGCTTCATTTTGGCTGAGGAAATACCTAAAGCACATGATGGCCCGAATTGTACCAGAACAAAGTGGCAGCAGACAATGCTCACGTTGCGAAAGTAGGTCCATAATGTCCGCCATAACTAGAAAACTTGTCATTGACTTATGGCACTAGGCAGTGTAAAGACATCTTACGATTCAGTCCAGATCGCCAAATCGTTTGCCACAAACTTGGAGAACCTCTTATCTTTGAAGAAAATTTGCAAAAAGCTCCACACATCAGCTGCAGCTTCCTGGGATGTTGCGACTTTCAGATCGCCATGCGAGAAACCCACTCCGACTGGTTGATCAATGAAGAGAACATTCGCTTCATTATTCCAGGAAAACGGATTCAAAGTGACGGTGGAGCTATCGTTCTTTATGCGACAAGGGCCGAGTTCTTGAAAGAGGCCAATCATACTTGAACTTCCCGGCTACAGATGCATACAACTAGTGTATAATGATGAATGCATATCAAAGGATGAACGTACCCCTCCGTTGAACCATAAAGCCAAGGGAGCTTTATCAGAGTTATTGCGCGCCGCGAAGAACCAGAACCTGTGTTAAGAAGTTGAAATTTTTAGTCACTCGAGTGAATCGATTATAGAACATACCAGATACTCTCATTAGCAGTGAGATCACCATATCCAGAAGCCTGGTAGACTCCTGGCGTGGTTTCTAGAACTTGATTGAGAGACAAGTCCGTCGTAGGACGAGAGATGATCAATTACCACAAACACCAGAATTCTCAGTCACGCGAAGTGCTCCCGGAGTTGTAGCGGCAGTGGAGGCTTGTTCTAGAACATGAGGCTTCAGACTGGAAGGTTTTGGTACACCACCCAGAACGCCGTCAACGACTGGGACTTGGCCGCCGATGACTCCAATCACAGGAAAGACGGCAAGAAAGCGCAGGGTATGCAAAAGCATGGTGATGGGTTGATCATTAACCCGGCTATTCCACGTCTTTTAAAGCAGCCAAAGAGGCCAAAATTATAGACGGATACATGGCCCGTATCTGTATGCGGTAAGTAGTTGGAGAACCGATTGATTCAATCCAAGCTGCCGATAGAATTAGGAGAAGGCTTGTTCCATATCAAGTTCACGAAGATAGCGGCACGAGGAAAGGACAAACAACACTTTTTTGTGCGCATACGGACAATTACGACTGACTGAGACACATAGATCTGATAGCAGAAGATTCAGGCATTGGAATGGCATAAATTTAGCTCCAATTCATCGCTCCGAGCAAAGATATCGATAGGACAATGGATTTAGAATTTTGTCGACCAAAATTAGGAGCAATCAATGCAACCAGGTTCCAATTCAGAATCGGACGACATATCCAGAGTGGGTTGGAGAGCTGGCGGTTATGTTATCAGAGTTGGACTCCGGACTCTGAGGATGAGGATGAATGAGCTTCATATTTGGCAAGCAGATCAAGATAAGAACATCCTTTTGTTGTTGACGGTCTGTTAAGCTAAGCATGGCAAGGAAGCACCAGAGGTAAGGTAATGTCATGGTGCTATCACATAGCTGGCCTTGACGGCAATGCTAAGAATTTCAAACACTGATAGTCAACTGGTGGAGGGGAACTATCCTTTTAAAACTCGATTCGATTGAGCAAAATAAAAATACCACTGAACCCGGGTCCGAATCGAGGGTTGCACCAGCTTTGGATTACCCTATTGTTGCCATACGCCTGCAGATGGACCGTGACAGTTGAAATAATGACACAATGCGGACACTACTTCGAATTCTTGTACGAACATCAAACTGCGGTACAACTGCGGACACCTAAGGTCCAGAGATATATTCCACTGGTCCAGGAGCTACCGCTTCCCTTCACAAACTTTGCCATGATCAAAAAGACTTAAAAATGGTTAGGATACAAGTGCATTTATCTCACTTAGGTTGTCAATCCGTCGTTCGGTTGTCGCAGTGGGCGCAGAGTGACGCCAATAGGAGAACAAAATAGATGCAAACAAGATCTCCTTACTTACGTAAGAGAGACAGTTGGGGGTTCCTTCTCTTCGTTCACCCAGGCAGACTGTGATCTATCATGCCCCATAAACGCGCAAAATTTTCTGTTAGGCAGAATGAAAGGAAGCAGAGGTATCTATATCGGTTTTTGTCTCTCCAGTCTATGTTTAATCTTGTCCAAGGGAAGACAATATGGCACCACAGAAAGGGTCTCTAAGTAACGAACCCATTCCAAAAGCCGTTGCCCGTGTTTTGAATGCAGCAACCATCAGGGAGCAATATAGATCAAAGAAGAGGAAATTCGAGGATGACAGCGATCAAAAACAAGACGGTAAACGTAGAAAACGGGATGAAGATACAAGTGATTCGAAAAGCAAGAGGAAGGAGGCCCGGGTCACTTCGAAA
>JABAJY010000281.1:0-27636 GCA_017607575.1 Termitomyces sp. Mn162
AAACGAACACAAGTCGCACATCTGCCGTGCTCATCGGTTTGCCCTTCGCATTTCTGTGATGATTTGACGTCGGTAAAGGCGAACGCCCAAGCGCGACTTGGGAAATACGTACCTTACGTCCAATCCTGCATGTATAGCAACCTCGTTGGTTTGATGCGAGGGCGGTGGACGTCGTCGTTTTATGCGCGGATGGCATCAAAAATCGAAGGGTAAAGACCCGAAAAAACAGAGGGCTTCTAGAATAAGAGCTTAGATTGGGGAATTACGAGACGGAGAATTGTGACCTGGTAACTGTGACTTCCGGAAATTGCCGGTACAGACTTGTCGAACAAAAACAAGGCCGAGGCTCTACATAGCTGGCACTGGAACCTGTTTCCATTGGAAAAATGGAAGAAGAAACATGTCATACCATTTATTTGACAGATTGTCCCTTTGATAACAGCCTTTTTTTCATTAGAAATACACTGTCCAGAAATGGTATAACAGGTTTCCTTCTCAGCATTTCCTTTGGAAACACTATTGGCTGCCAGCAGTGTGTAGAAGTACAAAGTAAGTTCCTTAGTGTCACTTGGCATAGTGTAGACAGCTAATATATTACCTGTATAAGTACAAAGTAAGTTCTACAGGTGAATGGTAAGCTATCTAGTCATGTATGAGTAAAGTAAAGTAGACATACCCTCAGTGTCACTCAGCATAGTAGAGACAGCTGAGGTGATGTTTCATGTATCATAGCTATATCCAGAAAATAAATAAGGTTCAGCAAAAGACTGGTAAACACCCAATTGAGTGGGATGGGGTGTTTAACCAGCATATGAAGGCAGAATAGATAAATAAGGAGATAGTAATATAAAAGGAAATTGATATATGGTACAACATATGTAGTTTGTTGAGTAAGTCCATTCTCAACACTCCCCCAAACTTGCATGACAGTCATTGGCCTTGAGACCCATCAGGGAGATCAGGTAGTTGTGTGTTGTTTGCAAAAGAAGTTTAGTAAAGATATCAGCAATGTTTTCAGTGGAAGAGACATGTATAACCTCATGGTCACTGGTCTGTACTTGCTCCCACATGTAGTTGTGGCAAATATTAATGTGTTTGGTCCTTGAGTGCCCCTTGGTTGACTGCACAAGGGATGAATTATTGTCAACATAGAGAGTGGCTGCAAAGGACTGTGGTAAGTCAATCTCCTGAAGAAAATTATGCATCCATAAGGCCTGTTGGGCACTCTAGTCATTGCTATATACTCTGCTTTGGACTGCTTTCTGATCCTAAACCACCACCCTGCACATGATGGGAACTTGAGTCAGACACTTGAGGAAACACAGGACACAGGAGGGGCAAGGAATCAAGAAGTAAATAGCTGTCTATATGCCCTAAAAATCTACTTGCAATATGATATTGGATAAAACAACTCAACACCACTGGGGAGCAGAGCACCCACAACCAATGTTGGACAGGGAGTTTGTAAAGCAGGATCTACAATGACCACATGCAGTGCAACAAACATGAGCTTGGCAGACAGCAGGTAAAACATAACAAAGATTCAGACAACAAAGGACACAAGAAATTGGTTCTACAACAATGAGTATAAGGCAGATGTTGGGGAGCTTATTGACAAGAAACCATTTGAGTTAGCACTGCATGCATTGGCAGGGTGAGACAATGTACCAGACAACATAAAAGGCAGACTGAAGGCAATTGAGATTGGACTGGAGGTTAGGGCAGGGGGGCTTGTTTCTTGTGATGAGGGTTCAAATCTTAGCAGCAGCAGATTCTTGAGGAGCACAATCTCTGAAATGGTCCTTAAAAACTTTTTAAAAACTAGCTCAAGTAAAGAGAGCAGTTTCCTTTCCATTTCAAATAAGTTCCAGCTAATTGTTGGCCCATTTGCTGGCCTTGTCCTCCTTGATCAATATGAGTGCTGTGGCTACCTCTACATCATCCTTTGTAACTTCTGCCTCAGCAAAATATTGCTTGCACACTTGTAAGAAATAAGTTGCCTTTTTCTTCAGCTCTTTGTACTTGTCAGGCAGGGGATTGGTTTTAGAGTTGACAGTAACATTGATTTGTGGCTGAGGAGGGCTGGCAAGGGCTGCAGTGGCAGTGGCGGACTGTGAAATGGATTGGGAAGTAGTGGTGGCAAGTTGTCTCATGGATCAAGCTCTAGCATCAAGCTTGGTAACAGTAGAGTTCCAAGTAGGGACAAAGTTGCTGATTGCATTGAGAATTGAGATAAATCCATTTTTGAGACTTTCCTCAGGGGTTGACATAATGGCAAAAGGAGTGAAAGGGAAAGTGAATTTGATTTAATGAATAGGGTCTTGGTTTGAGCTGTTACATGTGTGCAAGTGAGGACTCAGCCTGACTAGCCAGTAAGACACCTTTGGACAGCATGTGCAGGAAGCCAATCAAGTTCTTCTTCAGCCACAAGTGACACAGGTTTGGGCCAATAAACCAGAGAGCAGTCATCAAATAACACACCCAACCATTCAAATCTGGAGAGTGCCTATTGACTAAGGTTCCTTGCTACATACAACTAACTGCAGCTAGTGGCATAAGCAACAAAAAAGGGAATAAAAGGTACTTAGTTGGTTTACACATTTAGTGTGGGATGAATGATGAGGGTAAGAGTGGTGTTAAGAGTGACAAGTGTTGAGATCAGGTCAATTGAGTAAACCCACTGTCACGGAATGGAGCCCCTCTGAGAATATTTCCTCCATATGTTTGTACCATATGACACCTTAGCTTACTGATAACATACACTATATCATATCATTATCATGCAATACTTAGCCATATCTATGCAATCATGTATGTATATAAAGGGTTGCCACAAGGACATACAGTCCTTGTGTGCAACAACTCGAATACATTGATATATCCTTGCTCACACTTAGTTGATCTTGGATCTCAGCCCTCATTGCTCTCGATTATTTCAACAACAAGAGAAACAGTGAGGACAATGCCAGCTACAACAAGCTAGGGGCCTTGGCTGAGTAAGGTATTTTGTCGTAATGAGGGAACTTTGTTGTAATGGGGGAACTTTGTTGTAATGGAGGAACTTTGTTGTAATGTTATGATCTCAATGAATGAACCAACAACAACAAAGTAAACATTTTCAATACACATGAGTCTTTTATACTACAAAGTAGATATCATATGCAAATCAATAAATGAAACAGAGGACAGGAAACCTCGGAGTTCATGATAATATAAGTAATAATGAGTAAGAAAGAGGGTCAGTCTCAGTAAAAAGGAATAAACAAAAATAGTAGAGGAAAATTGACACGTGACAGAAGCGATTCATGGGACACAGAAAAAGAAAACTGATCTCGTGATCACCCAAAGACCTTGTCTCCACGAAAGTCAGGCCATCAATCCATGCGACAAAGCAGCGGTGATACATAACGTTATAACAGTAGCTATAGAGCAATTCGTTTGTTGCTTGAACGCTAGGCTAAGTGAAACTGAAGTAAGATGATCACGAGACAGTATTTCTATTTTCTCCAGTATGCATAAATTCCCAGCATGCTTTTCCTGGTTCGACACCAAGGAGTTCTTGAACTTCGACAAGAGTCATATCACATAATTCGCGGACTGTACTTATTCTGCTCATGATATGCTTGACGTTCTTGTCGGTTATGCCTGGAAGGCAGCGAAGCAGCTCTTCTGCTGCGGCATTGACTCCTGCACCAACATCCGTGTCATCATCAGCACCGACTGCAATAGCTTGAGTTGGATCAGGTTCGGGATTATTCATTTTGAGGTCCTTAAAGATCTCCGCTGTTGCATATGGGGACGACGACCAAATGATACGGACTCGAGGGAATGACAGTATCAAGAGACAAATTTTCGATTGCAGCATAGCCGTGTGATCTGGGTCCGCACCAGCGCCCTGCTTCTTTTTTAGCGGATATTTTCCAGCAGGCTTTGCGTAGGACTTAATATCCGATACCACCTAGATTTGAAATACATCAGTCATGTGAAGGGATAGACCGCACTTCGCTTACACCAAGAGTGAAACCCTTGTCCTCTTCAAACTCTATTAGGAGCATAGGAGATTTATAATGAACTGACATTAGCTCGCATTGGGTATAGCTGTGCTATCGTATGAGTGCCATAGAAGGAAAGGAAGGCAGCCACTCACAGACGTCCACTGTTAAAACTCGAGATCAAGTCTGGCAGGCTTTTGCGCTCAACACAAATCTCAGGCGTGATGATATAATCGCCAACTGTGAGCGTTGCCGGTATGACTAACATGTTCGATGCGTGCAGCAAGGATGGAAGAGTAGATCGAAATTCTCGCATATCAACGATAACCTGTCGGACATAAGTGTGCCTCAAGGAGAAAGAATGCCACAGGAGACGCCTACCTGAGAAGGCCGTGTATTTAACTCCCGTCGTCCACCAGCCATTCGAGTACTGATAGTCTTTATCATCGCATCGCTTGTGCGGTCTCGGTGCACCTCGAACAGTGGAAGCAACATGGACTGAGAAAAGCCGTATCAGTGATGAATCACAAGTAGAAGACCGCACTCACACCGCGTTCTTTGATAAGCCTCTCGAAGGCATCTTTTTCTCTTCGAATTCCGGCTAGGTATTTGTGCTCTTCACAGGAGTTACTGTACACCATATGGTACACTCGAACTGCCAGCCCAGGATGCGAACTCTTGTACACCTGAATCATTGTCTGTCAGCCCAAGGCGGCAGAAAAACGAACATGACATATACTTCGATTCGTCGAATGAACTCCATATTGGGTTCAAACATCACGATGAACTTCGGCTGGATCTCAGCCAACATTCGATCGTCAGTATCGTCCGAGTAAGCTCGAACCAAGATTGTCTGCTCGGGAGCAATGAGCCCATAATGCGCGTCAAAATCGTTGGCAAAGGCTCCCGATTCAATATCCAGGAGAACGATGTCGTCTCCTAGCTCTTGCGATAGCTCCACAAGGGTCTGTCCTCCCTGAGATTCCCAGCTGTGCGAGGAGTCGAAAAGAGTCGGATCGTTAAGAAGAGGTTACTCACAACTCCGCAAATCTCTCTGCTTCAGTCTGTATCTCACCCAAAGCCGAATCTTGTGGGGCTCTTTTAGAAGCCCCAGTATCTCTGCCAGCCTGCGTCGTAGTAGGCGCTCCACCTCTAATTCGCCTCCGGTTCGCTACACGATTTGCCTTTTCCTGGTCTTTCTTTTTCAGTGCCTCGCTGACATTGTCACTTTCATTGGAAAACTTCTTGATTTCATCGTCATCGCGCGCAGATAGATTCGGAAAGGAAACGTGTGACTTTCCATCGTGCTTCTGTTTGGCAAGTTTCGTTTTCCACGAAAGATACAGCCTCAGCTTCCGCAGCATCATCCTTCGACCCTTGGATCCGGGTGGGGCGTCATGGTCCATAGTCGACAGGAAGTCGGTCAGAACGCTGCAAGTACGGGTTGAAGACGTCATTACAAGGACTGTGTTGCTACCAACATTCGCTAAGGATGGAGTATGAGCCAGGATGACTTAGGTACCTTTGGATCAACGTACGAGTTGTGATAGATTTGTGTGATGACTCTTGTCGCAGCAATTCCTCCTCAGCTTCTTGGAGCACCTCTGCAAGCAGATTCCACTTCGGTAGTTCCTCGAGGGTCGGTTCCATCCCTCGAGGGATCCATGGCGGCCGACCATCCTTCGATCTTGAGTTCTGAATTGCGGGGCACGCGCCTTCGATCTCGTCGAGCACAGCCCAAGCGTCATCATCATCAGCGGTATCAACCTCCTGTGGCACTTGGACCTTGGACACAGCGCTGACTATATAACATCTTCGTTTGGCGACCTGGAAGATAATGTGCGCAGCATCGGTCAGAAGCCACGGGGATTGGTGTTGCTTGACATTTCCTGAGGCTGTTGTTGTATTCGATGCAATTAGAGTCTCAAGGTAAGCGTGGAAATGGAGGGGATCGTAGGTCAAAAGATAACTGTAAATTTTATCAGTCGAGCCGATTCAAACTGTGAAGCTGATATAACAAACTAAAGAAGTCGTCTAAGCGTCCCCAGATCGTTGACAAGCTGCTTCGTCCGGGGACCAACCTTGTGCCAGACAGGGTCTAGCTGGCGCCGTACGACCATGTCAAAGGAGCGGAAGTACGCGTTGTCAACATTGAAGTCATCGAGGTCAAGCTGATAGACATTGAGCGTTAGGATATGGAACCCGCAGTGATGGTACAGACCGTCGTATTTGCTCGCTTCAGCTCGGAAAGGGTTGTTGACATGCACTGTATGATTGCATGGTGGATTTCTGACATGGCTTCGGTAAGAGGTTGCATTAATTCTACCACATCGGCCCTTCGTCGCTCAAGAGATCCTTTAACATCCTCTTGAAATCTCGACACCAGTTCAGAGCCTGAGGATGGTCATTGAAAAACTTGATACCTTGGATAGATATGAACCGTCCGGAGCTGGAGTTCTTTCATAATGTTTCTCAGAGGTGACAGACCACTTGTGATATGTTCCGGTTCATCCGTGAAAGATTTCAAAAAGCCATTGTTGTTCTTTTCTCGATATAGCCTCACAATAAAGGCTTCCAAGGCTAAAGCTGTGACTCTATAACTTGATCAATGACAACACAAGAACGAAACGAGTGGACGTTTATACTTTTCCGCATGCAACACGATTATTCCGGAAATGAGATGCGTTGGTATATCGGATTGCAACATATCCACGACGAGGATCCGAGATGTCACAGATATTAGACCCCCTTTCCTGTACAAGTCTTGTCTTGAACATCGTCATTAGTGGCTTCTCGCTCGTGCAACATTATTCAAAAGGATCCACCTGTCCTTGCTTCCAGTCTCGTATCCTACTACACGGAGTCCTGGCCGTCGACATCCCATGAGACCGAGCTCTTCCCCAATCTCAGATTCTTCCTCAGGCGTAGCATTCACCAAGAGAACGAGGTTCTGGGGTGAGTCATAAATTTTCATTAGAGTACATATTATCCTACGTAGTCCGAGACCACGCGCTAGTATAAGGAGATCGTTTGTTGCTGGGTCGTGTATTTTCTCTAGAATAGTCCTGTGAAAGGGAAGAAGTGTTGACATGTTTCGTTTCAATTGCCAAAGTGAATAGACACATGTGCGTGTGACGCAATCGAAATGGATAACAAGCCTTCAAAAAGACCTCGTGTAGAGTTCTTAAAACATGGGAAGGGTGATGATGGTAAGACAAGAGGTCCGAACAAGTTGTCTGATTCCTTGTTTGGTCCTCGATCAACTCTTTCCATTGACCACCATCTCGCACAATGGGAAAACTCAACATCGCGCACCACAAGTCCTATCATCCCTACAGGAGAGACAACATAGAGAGAGTCCGTCGAGATGAGGAGGAAGCACGGCAGAAAGAGGCCCAAGAAGAGGGTAGAATGATGCTTGCAGTAAGTTCTCTATACCGTCTCAAACCAAGTATTCTGATGGCCGACTCAGGATGCAGAAGCGCGTATAGATCAACTCAGAGAACGTGCCGGGCTCACGGAGAAGGCTCATAAGAAGAAACGGAAGGACGAAGACCTGGATAAAATAATTGCCGAGGGAAGTTCGACACGGGAAGCGGTCCTGCCAACAACTGACGGTCATATCAATTTCTTCGAGGACTTAGAGCATGTACACGTCTATCCTATTCTGGCTAATCTATCGTCTGAGTCCGTTTCATAGGACTCTATCGCAGCTGCCATACGTGCAACGAGGAAGGCGGAGCCGGTGGAGACCGATAAAGGAGTTCCATTGGCACCCTCTGAGAAGGATCTCAAACCCTGGTACTCAGAGAGAAGAAAAAACGAGGATGAGGAAACGACCGATGAACGAAGGTATCTCATAACCAAGCAAACTTTGTTGGCGGTATTCTCATCTCTCATTCAGGAAACGAGATGCAGCGCGCAAGTTCGTACATGACCCTTTAACTTCAATAACAAAAGAACTTGCTTCACTGTCTTCGGTTTCTTCCTCCTCGAATTCAAATCGCCGGCCTCGCTTACCTCCTCAAGTTTCCCAGGCTCCATCTGATGTCCATGCTCGCCTCACTCGCGAATCTAGTGAACGCGAGCGGGCTTTGGAGCTTATACGGCGCAAGAAGCGGGAGATGGAAGGCAGCATGACTCCTAGCACAGTGCATGGGGGCGTTGACCAAGGCTATGGCGACGTCTTCAATCGCAAAGAAGTTGAGGAGGCTCACCGCTATAGAGAACGACGACGGGACACGCAGGACCATGACCGCGGTCGTAGTCGACTGCATGTTCATACTGAACGACGACGGTTCCGATAGCCTACAGCGCGTCCAAATGGCTTGAAGGCATTGTTCACATCTCATGTACTAGTATATCATCATTTCATGGGAACCCGATTGTTCTGCTACGTTTCATGATACTCCTTCATTTATCACATCAATAAGCTGAAGACAATAGTAGTACAGCCGCTCCTGCCAGGATGCAAGATACATAAACAATGGTGAATGAAACAAGCCTTAGCTATTACTTAGCGGAGGTAGATATCCGAAATTGTAACATTGTAACATGCGACTTTGTAGGTCGCAGGAGGACCAATGAACTTCAATCAAAAGTTGACTGAATGTTGAAAACGTTGAACGCTGAACAACGAACGCTGAACAATACTTGTTCGTTGACATAGTGGCGACTCAGTCGATGAAAGATCCACATTCGTACATCCGTTGTTGATGGGAGATATCTGTCGTTGGCAAAGTCTGGTGTTCTGCCTCATACAGCCATTTCATAATATTATTCCAACTAAACCCATGGCATACGATATCAGAAAGAGTAAAGCGCATTCAGGGAGGCTACTAGAGATCTCAGACACCGTCAAAACGCGTCGAGGATCGTAAAATGAAATAAGTATGTAGACAGAGAAGTTCCTGCGGAGAGGTCGGAGTTATGTATACATATCACCGATTTTGAAACTCAGTAGGTTCACCACCGTCAAGCTCAAACCTACTATTCATGATTGAAGAAAATACTGGGACGGAACCAAACGAGGTGAGTAGATTGACATAATACTCAGGTGAGAACAACATTAAACAATTAGAGAGATCCGATTCGGAGACATTATGCATGTTTGTACTCGAAGAGGAGACATCTACAAATGGTCTGCTTGTATTACAACAAATTTAACTTTTTAAAGTTTAAAGAATAGGATCAAACTCAATATTCAATATTCAGGCTCTCTGTTTCATCACTTTCTACTTTATTCTATATGACGGTCGACGCTCATACCAAGTTAAATCCGCATAGCTTGAATCCGGAATGATTCATAGCGAGTGAGGATCAACCCAAACCCGACCTCTCGCAAACGTCTCCTTCGGTTTTGGAAGATAGTAAGATCATAATCAAAGTCTACTCACTACCAACTTGCTCGTTTATCTGCCACAGTATTAGTCAAGTGATTTTTCATCCCCAGCTCAAGAACGATCATCAACTGACGTTATACTAGGATTGCATCCTCGCAGACGCCTCGGTATTCATCGAGATTCATTTCGTGTACAAGGTCTGCGGTTGTCCCAAAGAGCTATGGAAAATTGAAGTAGTATATCTATGCCTTGTCATACTCATACGTGATCTCTGCCAGCATCGCTAGTGGTGAGAGTGGATAACTCAGAATGCCTGAGAATGTTCATCTTAGGCCGGTCCGAGATCTGTCCTCCTGACCTTCCTCATGGTGCTTGGAGGCCTGCCATCAAACCTATGCTAGCTCAGGCTCCTGTTCTCTTGTGTACTTCCCCATGGCTCTTTTGGACGGCATAGAGAGCTCGTCTGATCTGGAACGATACCTCCATGGGATAAAACGTGCTGTTCATCACAAGATGCCTTACGGAAGGGTATGGTTTATGTATCTATTCTTCATCACAATGTTCACAAAGCAATCATAGAGATTCATGATACGTTTCATAGATAGGTTGTCATCAGTTCCTCCGCACTTCGATTACAATCAAATGTCTAGTTCCTACAAGTGGGTCACCTGCTTATCTTATTTCTAATACTTCTGATCAAGAATAACTAGATATCGGCTGGCGAAATGTCGAGAAGCTTATCTCTTTTTCACCCATGACGGGTGGACAGATTTATTCTGGGTACTGCGTCATGAAACCGTCCGGAAACGTATCCTGCACCTACTGTCATCAGAAAGAGAAGCATATATGATGGCCAATGTAGAGTGCGGTACACTTGGTTTTATGCAACAAACAAAAGACTTACACCTTATTAGGTTGTTCCAGTGGTGCGAGGAGGTCTTTGAATTTTTCAAGAAGCAAGTTAAACGTCACTTCAAACGGCAGGCGTCGGTCGAATTGCAACAAGTACTTGTGGATGCCATGGATGAGCTGGTGGAGGTTGTATCATATTCTGATTCCTTTGCTATCTTCTAAAAGATAAGTCAGGTTGTGCGAGGCACAGACAACAAGCCTCACATTTTACGTTACTATGAATATTTGATCAAGCTGTGCCAAAGAACCTCGTTGTTTCCGAATAGTTTTGTCATTCCCTATCCGGAAAAGTTAGATGATGAAGCCATTGAAACGGGGGGCTCTGCGCGAGTATTTTACGGTTATCATGACCAAAAGGAAGTTGCGATCAAGGAGTACAGAATGTTTGCGAATCGGATACCTGAAGCCAAGAAGGTACGTCGTTCGAGTTTTGGCAGGTATAGTCGCTCTTTCTATACCTTTTACCAACAGCGTTTGTTGAAAGAGGCTTACATCACAAAAATATTGTATCATCCTAACATCATTGCCTTTGTTGGTGTCGTTATGGAACCCCTTCGTATCGGCATCGTTGTTCCTTGGATGAGGAATGGTAACATAATTAGCTATTTAGCAACTTACACAAGTTTAGAAGTGTCGAGAAAAGAACTGGTATGCATGCATCCATTTTTCTAACCCTTAGAACTCAATTCTAATATTGATGGTAGCTTGAACAAGTGGCAGATGGCCTCCATTTCATCCATGAATACGGCATTGCTCACGGAGACTTGAAAGGAGTCAGTCTCCAATTTGAAACTGTAGCTTCTACCTGATTTCCCTGATTTGCTGCGTTCATCTTCAGGGCAACATTCTTATTAGTGACGACGGAAAGGCTCTTCTGTCTGATCTCGGTGTAGCTGCTCTTCAAGAAAACGTTGAGCTGGTACCTACCTCTGACAGTACACCAAGATGGCGAACGCTTACCATCCAACACTGCAAAGACGCCCTGCGAAAAGGTGGATATTCAGAAGATCAATCCCCAAGCCTGTTTTCGCGACTGTCAAACATCTCCTGTGGAGGAACTTATCGGTGGATGGCACCGGAACTTCTGATACCTGAAGTATTCAACTACAAAAGTGGAAAGGCCACTTTTTTAGGAGATGTCTTCTCTTTTGCAATGCTTGCCATAGAGGTTTGACAATTTGATTGTTTCAATTTGACCTCGTCACCTGACATAATCAATAGGTTTATACTGGAGAGCCTCCTCATTGCTCTGAGACCAGAGAGCAAGCTGTCCTTAAAACCATCTCTGGGACACGCCCGAAACAACCATCCAATATGCCAAAGCCCGTGTGGTTGCTCATTGAACATTGCTGGAAACAAAAATCGGACGAACGTCCCCTAATGTTCGATGTCTACAGTAGCTTGGCGTGTATACCCTAGTTGGTGTACTATGATCAACTATGATCATGGGTAAATTGATTTGAACGGATTCATGATTAACTTTGGTACTGGATCATTGCACATGTTAAATGCACAAACTCAAGAGCCCGGAAACATCGATACCCTCTCACGACTTCAGCAAGATTTGTGAGATGCCGTGACAGTCAGAGGTCAGCCCTAAAGACTTCCTCAAGATGGACTTAGTCTTAGTTGGCGTGTGCTACCCTCGTCAAGATGGACTCTAGCGTTGTAAAATTGCAAAGCAGTAGAAGACGATTATCAATGTTGATACGCCGCCACCATTCGTCTCAAGGAAGGTCACCCCATTACGACGCAAGTTCATTGCTAAACCTTGCTGAACGTATTCTCCCGAATCAGACCTCGATGATATTAGTTGACAATCAATTATATATGCTGAATGACCGTTTACTGCGATTGATGTGGCTGCTTCACTTTTCTCATCACCACTCACATCCCAAGCCCGTTAGCTACTTAGCTTCAGACTTGGGATACAATAATGACGGTCACTCAAGTTGTACGTAAAGCGACACATGTACTTGGGTAGGAGCAAGTGACACGGTTCAACTCTTCAAACTTCAACAAAATCTGGACTACGCTGAAATAATTCTATTGGTATCAGACATTTCAGTGTGACCTGTTATGCATCCTGTTATGCATTGCATTCAAAATTCTGCCCCTGAGAGGAATCCTTCGTGCTTCTCGAATTGCACTGACAGCTAAAGTCGATTCAATACTCATAGTGAATCGGTCTGAATATGGATTCAAAGGCTATAAATCACTTGCATTGAGTCAGGTAGTTTGAAAGAAGTCTATAGCAAACAGACGACGCCTCATACTACCAGCAAAGGTCCATGCTAAGGCTAATGGAAGTTAGCTCTTCATGGATCTAAGGTCCAGACTTGGTTAGAATTGTTATCTGTGCACATCCAGGTTTGGACCACATTGCTGTCGACATGAGCACCGTTGGTCAGATCGAGGCAAAATCCTGAGTCGTTGTTATCAACGCGATTGGAGAGGGGACTTGCGATGAGTGCAGCACACCTTGACCAAGAAGAGCAATCCTCTGATCACCTGTGTAAAACCAGGTTTGAGCAGGAAGGTCGTCGAAACACTCCCAAATCTTCATTGGAACGCCGTTGGCAGGCTCTGTGATGGATGAACAAGCGTATGTAAATAAATTCCCCCGCGATATTTTTCTTGAACTCACCGGAACCTGCATCGAGACAAAAGTTATAACTGTGGAGTTTGACAGTGGTATTCCCAGGCATGATATCCCACATCTGAGCATTGCTTCCATTGCAATCGAAACTAGTATAAAAAGACATTGACACCAAGTGGTCATGATGTAGTAGCAGGATCCTCACATCTGGACGGGCGTGCCGTCAGTAAAGTTCGCTCCGCGAACGTCAAGACATTTCGTTGTGTCACCGTCAGGGTGGATGGGTTGCCCACAGTCGGCAGACACGAGGACGGGCACAGAGACGAAAAGGAGAAGAGCAGAAAACTTGAACATCTCCGACAGGTGGATTGGAAGCTGCGATGACTTGGGTGAACTAGAAGCAGTAAACTGAAGGCCTTATATATCCTTGAGCGGCGGTAGAAGCGTTATACCAACGGAGAAACAAGCCCGAGACTAATGGCCTGAATACTACGTGGGTCTCAACAGAAGAACACGAGAATCTCACAGCGGCCAGACCGCTCCGATTGGCGAAGCATAATTTTTAGAGGGTGCGCTGTGCGGTACACGACTTTGGTTCGTCAACGTTATTACAGAGTCAAAAATACTCGTTGCGCCGAAGTCCACGCAGTTCAACCAAGAGATGTCCAAAAAATAAGATCTACTAGTGCTAGGCAATGCATGAAAAACATGCACTTTCATAACGTTTCCCTAGGATTCTCCTGCGAGAAACAAACAATTGTCGTCGAAGGGTGTGGCCAGAAAAGGAACCCAGTATAATTTTGGATGGGCCGAGAAGTCCAGAGGCTCGTATCATGTCGAGTTTGCCGCGTGGATATGTGCTATAATTGCCGTATCACATGAGAATCCCAATTCGATTCTCCGTGACTTCACATAAACATCCTTTCGACGAGAAGGAGTTGAAAGTTCAGTATACCGACACATTCCCAACTTAAAACAATCAGTACGACCAATTCCGCCCCTCCAGCCGCTACAAGAGCTGAAAGCCAAACGCCTAATGATTACTGCGCCACTTGAGCCGAGATATCACCAGTCACAGAAGGCAAGCCGGATAGAGTCAATGTCGCAATGCACAGTGTTCCTTCAGGAAATCTCACCTTGAACGATGACGGTAGGCACTGTGACCTAATGGATGAAAAACATCTGAGGATGGCTTGTGGTACTCGGCAGTTCTATACCGTGAGTCATGCACAGTTTATCCGTTCCGCAAATTGATATGCAGTTGTCAGCGGCGTTCATGCCTCCTTCAAACTCTTCGACTATTTGTTTGTATAATCTAATCTGATAAATCTCATTAGTTCGCCAAGTCCGACCATCCAATGGAGTCTTGACCATCTTCAACAATGTTGTCGTTGCCTACCGAGCTGTCACTATCTATTCTTTCCTACCTTCCCTTTGAGACTTTGGGAGATCTTTCTGTCTTATGTCATCCATGGAGGAGATTCATGAAAACTCATGAAAATACAATTTATCACCAAGCTGCTTTGTCGCATGGATACGTATCGTTGATCGGACCAACGATCGAGGAAGCAGCGAGGCGCTATTCTCAAAGGTCAATTGGGAGTGTTAATAGTTGGAAAGATTTATGTCAGTCTTTCTGTACCCTCTAAGTTACTGGGTAACTCTGACTTACCACAATCCGCAACAGGTCTGAAACGTCGAAAGATTGAGAGGAATTGGTCAGGAATTGGTCCGTCGAAGATTACAGTGCATCAGGGAACAGGGAAGAATGTGCATCGCATCAAAGTTGACGAGAAAGCTGAATATATCTTGACGACTTCAATTACTGGAGGCTTGTTAGTGACGGACTTGCACGATGACAGGGTATTGTGGTCGCTTCCCGATGTGAGAGTCCTTGACCATTTTTGCTTTAATATGATCGACTCAAGGACACATCCAGAGCCATGTTCGTCCCTATGCTCATTGTGAGTATGGTGAAGGTTTTGTCATCTTCGATTACATCGATGGATCCAAAGAAGTCTGGCGACACGTTCCAGATTGGAATGATGAAGAAGCTGCAGCAGTGGTTTCAGAGGCCACGCCGACCCCGCGCCAGCTCCGTGTCTCTCGAACAGCAGCAGAAAGGCATGGAACAGAATCAATAGAATCAGCCCGTGGCCACTTCCGACCATGGGCCATTCTGCGCTCGCCTCTCACAACACGTGCGTTCCGATTCTCTTATCCGACTCTCGGCGCAGCAGGCTGGGATTGTATATTCCTTTGGGATGTGCGGACAGGAACCCTTATCCAGACGATCGAACAGATCCAGTCTGGGGAACACAACAATGGTGGTGGGGCTCAAGACCAGGTAGCAGCAGCGATGACAGCGCTTGATTTGCTTGGGGATATAAACTACATTGAGGTCTCCGAGAAATACGTAATACTCTGTGGCAGCCATTTTCTACGTCTGTTCTCTCGTGCGACTGGGAGGTTTGTATTGGACATCTGTTCATGGAAACATCCTCTTTCGATGTGGCATTTGTCACTGTCGCCTAATAGGCCTACCCGCGAAGCCTGGAATGGTGCGAGTTTGGTTTCGCAGGAAGTCGTATGCCGGCGGGTGCCCATGCCCGAATCGCCCGAAGTAGTAATCGATGAGTTCATCGCTGGTAAGTCACTCGCTTCCAGTGATCAGTGTTCGATGGACTCAATTTGTTGGTAATCGACAGTTCACATATCATCCTGCGGGTCTCATCTGGCTGGTCTTATGTTGAGCTCCAGGCTCATTATCATTCATGATTTTGAGAGGGCATTACAACCCGACGTCAAGGTCGTTGACCTCTCCATTGAAATTCAATTAGGTTCTCCATGCCTCTCATCACGATATCTGGCCTTTGAGAACGGTCGGATATCTGTTGTCACGGTACGTTTCTTTCTCAATAATTGTGCCGTTCTCGATCATAATCCGGCGTTCAGAAAACGGGAGTATACATCATCCAACCAGACTGGCTTAGTCTTTCGGCCGAAGGCGATTCGCCTCCAAAGGTCTCAATATATCGCGTTCCGGTACTCGGTGATACGTCTTGCCTGGGAGCGGTTTCATGCCTTCAAGTGACAGACACCGGTCTGTTCTTGAACTGGGACACGGATTTTCTTCCGACTGAAGATAACGACGGTGCTCTGGAGCTGATGAATAACGCGTTTTATAATACTTTGTCCGACCAAAGGCGGTCTGCGAGTGAGTTTGCTTCCTGTGAATATACTGTTGGCGTCAATGTGTTCATATCTTGATAAGGTGTTGGAAATGGGTTCCCAGTGACACTTGTAGACGTTGACGGCAAGTCGTCCATGCTTTGAATGCACATACAATAGTTTGACGGATGATACGACAGAACCGGATCTCGATCCAGAGTCCTCGACGGTCATCAGTATCGATTTCATGCCATGTCCAGGTTCATCATAGAGTGAAACTCTTCAAATGAAACGAGCTTGTGGAAATAATGGATTCTTCATCTCTTGACCATTGGCTTGCAATATGGTATCGATTGGCATACATAACCTTAGCCCTGTATTGTAAATGTATTGGGTGAGGAATGAATCAAGACAATGTACATGAGCGACGATACTCCGAGGGTGCCGTTCGTTTAAAAAAAGATATGGGATGCGTCCCAGGATTGAAGCATCTCAATACCTATCGACAGTAGTAGTTATCGCTATATCCTCACTGCCGCCATCATGACGACCATATTCTGTTAGAAAGTTCTTCTTGAGTGAGAGTTGTACAATCAGAATGATATGGATTTGGAAAGAAAGCGCTGAAAACGTACCGTAATGATGATGAAGCTAGTTTGACATTTACCCATGCTGAGTAACTAGTATAAGTATATCCTTTTGTTCGTCTTGTTGTTGATAGGTCTACTTTTTTATATGTATGTTGGTCCGAAAGCGCCTAAAAGCCTCTGAGCTGCGATTGATTCATCGATTATCATTCGTGATGCATAAGGGTATACGTATGATCACATCAAAAGATACGCCATGGCGAAGTCACGAGAGTGAGATCACTTCCAGCCACGAGGCATTTGAATCTGGCCTGTAAATCTGGTCTGGGCGTCTGAACCTGGCCACGTAGGCGTTTGAATTTAAATCTCCCAAATGCGACCCGCAAGGCGATTTCATAGCCTCTACTCACTTTCGGAGATCGAGTCCATGCTGATTCCTAGATCTCCTATTTCTTCGAAATCTTTCCATATTCTTTTCGAACCTGGTATGATCTGGTGTTCCGGTGTACCGTATGGGTATAATCATCGATCACAGGAGTTGTATGGGAGCTATATCCGGAATTCTGGCTGAAATGGCGGTGAATGTTGACTCTGCCTCACGCTCTGGAGGATGAGGCCGAACGACTTGGATGAGGTGAGTCGAAATCCGATGATTCTTGTTAGGGGTCATACATCATGGCGTGATGGATTTCCATCTGGGGCATGCACACGTGTTATTAGGGCAGCTTCTGGCGCCCTTGAAGAACACGCCGAGTTCGTGCCATATAGACGTTGAGTACACGACGTCAACATCGTGGAGAGATGTCAAGTATAGGAAAGAAGCGTCTATGTAGATCAGTCGTTGGTCATTAATTATTATTGACGACGAAGTCGCACAACAACAAAGGGGTCGGGAACATCGGCGGCTCCTCGATATCTAAAACAGCGCCGTGAGTGCGCTTTACTTATTATTACAGCTCAACCAACAAGAATTTATGCAATGACTTTCGCGGGAAAGGAGAGGTCGCCATGCGTTGAGCGTGTGATTAGGTGGTAGCATGTCAAATGTAATTGAAGCAGAAGCTCGGCAAGTTCAGCATGAGCATTGTGCACTCTTTGTTTGAGTGCGTGCAAAAGCCTCCGTTTTCGCGCGTTTGACGATAAGGGGGCTGTTTCCGGTACGTGCGCCGGTCAGGATGATATGATGGAAAAGATCATTGATTCATGGCGCCAAAATTAACGTTGACAGCTGACAATGAATTCAATCAAGGTTCCCACGGCCAATAGGCGCTGGTGAAGTCATCCAAGCCATCTTCCACAAACGCCTATCTGGCCGATGGAATTGGAAAATTCTAGTCACAATTTCCATGAACCGGATTACAAAGAGATGATGCTGTACGGGACCGGGAGATCTTCTCGGGGCTGTTATATTACCAGTTCTACCGTGCCACACTCGGCAAATCAGCAGATCACGTGGAAATGTACATACATAGCCTGACGGATGGATACGACGCCCCCGAGTTGTTCGGCTACCCTGCTACCGTCCGCGCCGATGTGCACTTAAAGCCTAGTACCAGGTCACGCAGTTCTCGGTCTGATATTTCCCATTCTTTGTGGTATAGCATCTCCGCGGCTCTTATTCTGGATCTCTTTATTTTTTCGGGTCTTTATCCTTTGATTTCTAATGCCACGCGCGGACAAAACAACGACATCCACCGCCTCCGCATCAAAACGAGCGCCAGTCAAGTCTTTACGGGGTGTCCCTCGAGCCAAATCAGGTTGCTATACATGCAGGATTCGACGTAAGGCACGTATTTCCCAAGTCGCGCTTGGTTCGCCCTTACCGACATCAAATCATCACAGAAATGCGACGAGCAACCCAATGAGCAAGGCAGATGTGCGACCTGTGTTCGTTTAAGGCTAGAGTGCCTTGGCTTTGGTGCAAAGCGTCCCGAGTGGCTGAGGGTGAGTTGCCCTACCAAGTGATCGATTGCCCAGTGCCACATTTAGCTGATCGTTCCTAATGCATAACCCAAGGCGAGTGGCACTCTTGCTGAGATTCGTGAAAGGATCAAGTTTTTCCTTGCGTCCCAAGGCATGGTCAAAGGATACTCCGGGACAGCACATCAGGGGTTTTCGTTTCAGGACTATGGTCAGCAATATCATGCCACGGCTCCAACTACCTCTACAATCACGCCGTCCACGTCCAACAATGGTGGCTTTGTGCACCAGATGGATATACACGTTCCTTACAATCGTCCCGGTGAAAGTACAAGCACAAGCACAAGCAGTCCGCCTCAGCGTTTTAGGCCCATCTCATTTGGACGTGGGACCCAACATCTATTGAATCAAGATGACATGGTTCCCGAACGACCTCGCCCATCAACTTCTTATTTTCGATCAACAGCGGAAGACCCGTATGATCGTAGGTGCGAGGATTCAATGTCTGACCTCTCTTCTGAGGTATCGGAAGGGGATAAGGTCTGTGCTCAGGGTTTATTGTACACACTTTGTCAGCTCATTTATAACACTTCGCCAGATAGAACGATTGATTTCAAGGCTGGAAGACTTATTCGCGAATAAGAGCGAATACAAAACACTTCTATCATGCCGAGGACCAACTGCACAGAAGCTACTTGACATGTTCCAACGGGTACATTCCTAGTCGTTCCCGACCCGGGGATCCGCGGCTCACTGTCCATTTTAGCTTCTAGACGTCATGTACGACCCTCCACCACGATTTGAGCGACACTTGATCGTCGCCACACAAAAGCTCGCAACGAAATCAGGGTTATATCCAACGTGCCATGAACTAAGCGACACCGACATAACAATTTATAACATACCAGACTATTCTGGCGGCTTTTGTGACATTTTTAAGGGGGCTTTCCAGGGGAGCGTAGTATGCCTCAAGATGCTTCGGCTGGACAGGAGTACCGATTTGGAATACTTTCTCAAAGTACACCATCCAAGCTTTCTTTGGGAATTGGAATGAATGACATCATTGACAGATCATCGCGAAGGAAACGATTCTTTGGGGCCAGTTACGCCATCCTAATGTTTTACCGTTTTATGGTGTTTTTCGGATTAAAAATCGGATATCATTTATCGCTCCGTGGATGGATTATGGTGACATTACTGCATTTTTGAAACGTCATAACGACTCGAACCGCGCTGTGCTGGTGAGACATTTTCATTGCTGCTTCTCATGGTCTCTCACCGACGTCCGTAGTCATTCGACGTAGCACAGGGATTGCAGTTTCTTCATAAAAATGGGATTGTGCATGGCAATTTGAAGGGGGTAAGTTAATCATTATGTCGTTGAGCAGTATCTCATCGTGCTACAGACGAACATTCTCGTCAATCAGATGGGAAGGGCGTGCCTTGTGGACTTTGGACTATCCATGATCATTGATACAATGAAAATTAATGCATATTCATCCGAGTCTTCTACAGGGGGTGCAGTACGGTGGCAAGCCCCGGAGCTTTTCGATCCCGAGAGGGACGATGTACGCAGCACGGAAGCAAGCGACATCTATGCATGGGCCTGTGTGGCTTACGAGGCACGTATATTTCACAAACATTCACGATGCAAGCCTCCACTAATCACGACCGTCCACTACCCAGATCTTTACCGGTCAAATCCCCTTCGCACACCTAAATCGCAACACGGTCATCATCACCAAAATCACCAGCGGCGAGCGCCCCGCGCGTCCACCCGATTCGAGTCCAAGCTGGGGCCTGTGGGGATTGACGGAAGACATTTGGATGTTGATTCGTACGTGTTGGCACGGTGATCCCGTGAGACGGCCGACGGTGGGTATGATTATAGAGCAGCTGGAGATGGCCCTCCCTGCAGGTATGGAGATGGATATGAGGATTGGGTCGGTGTTATCGCCTGCAGTCTTTAGGGAGATGACGAGGAGGGGTGTGGATGACGATGAGTTGTGTGTAGAGAAGCTTGAGAGGTTGATAACTATGTGACATATGGTGAAGAAGGAATTTCGTTATTTCGGAGGTTGGTTTTCATTTCAGATCTATGTACAAAAAGGCATGATTTCGACATCTCGGATATTCATAAACCCAGCAAGGTTTCTAAATCATCAACCTAACGAATGACCACTGCTTGAAGTCCTACCCATCATTGAGCGAAATGCAGTCGAAGGCAATGAAATATCTCTCTCTGAAGTTCACGAAACATGATCGGGAAGCTCTGAGTCAGTCAATCGATGATAAATTGTAAAGTCAGGCGTCCTTCGAATTTTGTGAAATCCAGCAAGTTTTCATGAAAGGCCGAAAGTCGTCGGACCCACTGGGTCAGTCTCAGGAAGTCGTGCCTGCCGTTCCCAGATGGAAACTTGCCTTATGATGGTAGCTCAACAAATGAGATGCGAAAACGGAACTTGGCTGTAAAAATCATCATGCTTTCTATATTATCCCCCAACGATGTGAAATCCATACTTCATAAGGTCACACATGCCCATGCGTCAATGTCGCTCGCTTCAGTACTACGCTTTTTCGCGTCGCCTTGGTGTCGAAAAGCTCTAGAGCTTGCCATCTGCCTGTACCTGGGCCTTTTGATGCTGCGAAAGAGTACAATGTCTACTATTTCTCCTTATCTGAGATAGAGGAGAGACCACAAACTCCAAGGCATGCTCTCCTGAATTTGTCTATCAGTATGCGGATTGTTGGTGACAATAAGCAACCCTGATATGATTCCATTGTTCATGTAAAGTTTCTGTCTGAAAGCCACATCCTCCGGATATAATACAAGCAGAAAGGTCAAAGTAGGGAGTATGATGGGTAGAGAATATTCGCTCGAATCACCGGTGCCCTCGAGAGGCCACCAGGCATGCGGCTTACCGGTGGTCACGGAAATTTTTCCTGTTTATGTATTCTCGGATCATTTCCTGTTTGTAATATTGCTTCCAATTTTCTAACTTACCTTGCGCTTTTCTTTCGACCTCGAAGCACGCCTGGGTAGGAGGCGGCTCCCAGCAGTAGTTTCGCTCACTAGAATGTGTTCAAAAACATTGTTGAAATTATTAGAAACTACAAGGTGTGTTCACGGCTGTGATTAGGCGGCCACCAAGTAAAGGGTAGCATTAAACTCTCAAGGATCCACAACCTAATTGCTTTTGCCTCGATAGACATGTTTCCTGACTTTTGATGCGCGCTTGCCAACTTGCTAGCAGATGTTCATTTCATTAATCAGTTGGAACTCTATCTCACCACAAGAACATCCCTTGTCTGAAGTCGTATGAATTGAATGCCAAGGCACTCGCAGCTCGCTCACAGAACAGCTTTCGATGGATCAACTATGTCTTGCGTCTCTATATGTATGACTATCCAGGAGACCCTTGTCCACGCAATCTGAGAAGTCCCTGGGTTGGAGGCACGTATTACTGAAAGTGTTATCTCTTCCTCTCCGAGCCTCGGCCTGTACCACGTGGAAGGCGGTCACTATATCGAATTTCTTTCTTCAACATGAAGCCTCGTCCTCTATCTCTATGATCAAGGATTTTGTATCATCTTCAGCAAATTCCTGAGACTGGATGTAAAACTCACAGGTGACACTTTACACACAGCAGTCCTTTCCACCACTACTCAATTGAGAGCACTGATGCTGAATACATCAAGGGCCACAATATCACCCATCACATCAAAATTAAACTTGGCATCAACTGGGACATGGAGTTGGAATGGAGACATCTTTATACAGGCAGAACTTGCCTTAGAAACTGATGGGATCGAGTGCTACATGAGTGCAGGAGCAATAGAGGGCAACCAAAGTTGTGAATGGGTGGAGAAGTTCATGTGGTTAGGCAGGAAGAGTTTTCAGCATACGTTTTCAGTGTGTTTTGAATAAAACAATAGATTAACTCCGTCCATTCATTGCCAGTGAATATTACCGAATACTTGCAGCTAGCACTGGATTATGGCCAGACATACATGGGTGTCTTGTAGGCCTAGGAGGAGCTCGAGGCAGGCAGCAAAAGTTTCAAATTTGCAATACTTTCAAGTTGCTGCCATGACAACATATGCAGCCAGCCCATAGGGAAATGCAGTGATCACATCATGGAAGTTTATTGTTTCCACTGCTGTTCAACTCGAGCAAATGTCTATCAAGAGATCATGCCACCAGATGCAAAACATTCTGCTCACTACCTTGAATGCATCAGGAAAGTAAAACTTAGCTATGGAGTGCTACCTATGTTAGGTGTAGATGATAGTTCTGTAGACAAGCCCTCCTATAGGTTGGAGCTGCTAGACCTCCAATGTGGAGCAATATGTCACCATAAGAAATGTCTATGAATACTATGGAGCTCTACTGACAAGACAGATTATTTGAATAAATCCTACTTGTCATGTATTTTCAGAGAGTATAAGGATATAATTTTCTAGTCACTATACTTTACTACTGGTAGCTAATCAATTTGCTGCACTGTGACCTCTGGAATTTGAAGGTGACACAGTTGCCATGAGCTGTGAAGATGGCTACAGTCTACACAGTAGGAGATACCAAATCTTAGAGCCCATAAAATTCCCTACCGATGGAAATGGACCTCGAATGGATTGAGCGGGGATGAATTGAAACTTTCGGAGTTTAAAACATCAGCTTTGGCCTTCACTGCCCTTGAAGCCCAGTGAGAACAGGTTCTGGGTGCATCTGGAAATATCCAGCTGTGTCAGTTTCCTATCTGAGCCAGACACACCCAGAAATTTTCTATATTTTCAGATTATATTCTGGGGTTGTACAAAGGGTTCTGGAGGCTCAACTGGCTTCCTCCTCTCTCAACCTGGCTTGTCCAAATTAAACAGATTATACATTGCTAATAATAGTACACATTTGTCTGGTACAGTCTGGGTCATACTGAATCTGTCTGTTACTGAGTCTACTTGATATTTCTATGCATGATGCCCCAAATGTTCAATGATATGTAAGAAGATTGTCAGACACATAAAGGGCACACAATACATGCCTGAAAATCAATTTAATTGTGCCCACAGATGACAACAACATGGCATGGGTTTGAGTTTCATAGGTTTCAGTAGGCTGAATTATGGTCTTTCTTGCCTTTGTTTGTTCTTTCCAAAGTTCTTGATAGTTCTAGAGAAAGATGTCAATTAGTATACTTCAATAAGATGACTGAACATGACACACCTTTTTTGTCTCGGCATCACATGCCTTCCACACAGCAGCAAAGTTGGCTTCAGTTGCATTGGGATGGATTGCGAGGTAGTCAAAAACATACAAGTTGCTACAATTACCAGTGAATAACATAAATAGAACTCAGTGTGTACTTACTGTGTGGTTGTTATTCCATCTTTGGCTTGTAGAGATCTTGAATTGGGTTTCTTTGTGGGAAATTTGGTGGAGTCAGTGCAGCAATTTGAGGAATGGATACATTTAGTGGAGGAATTGAAATGTTTTTTCTAGTCAATAAATCAGGAGAGTGATAGGATGGCAGAATATGACAATGGATGCACAAGGGATCTAGAGCTTGACACATTGTTTGTCAATGGAACTGAGGAGGACCTGAACTTGGTCCAGTCCCAAAATCATTCTCATTCAGCATCATTGGCAGTGCAGGGATTTGAGTGGTGGGTTCAGATATTTGAGTGGCTGGTCTGGGAATTTGAGCAGCAGATGTGAATACTTGAGCAGTGGACATGGGCATTTGAGTGGCAGGCATGGATACTAGAGTGGCTGCAGCAGGTGCAGGGATTTGAGCAGCAGGTGCAGATACTTGAGTGGCAGGTGCAGGAATTTGAGCAGTGGTTGCAGATATTTGAGTGGTGGGTACAGATACTTGAGTGGCAGGTGCAGGAATTGAAGTGGCAGGCATAGGAATTTGAGCAGTGGGTGTGGATACTTGAGCTTAAGCAATGTATCAGTAAGAGCTAGAAGAATAGATATGACTTTCAGTTATTCCCATCATCATCAATCTCAAATACAGGCATCCCATCTGGTGGAGAGGATAGGTGGTTGCACTTAGAGGGCCTGGTGGAGTTGTGGTTACAGGATTAATGCTTTGATGAAGTCTGCATCTGCAAGGAAAGAAAATGTATTAGTAGAGTACTAAAAATGATTTCAACATACCTCTTGATTTTTCTGATATATTGCTCTTCTGACTTGCATACCAATCAGGGTATCAAGCAGTTGCAAATCATTCAAGCTTCCAATCATAGTCTGCAAGTTGAAGTTTGGGAAAATCTTTCCTCAGGTGGTGAGCAAAAAAATCTTGTGTGTTGTTTATCTTCTTCTTCCAGGATGTCAGATATAACTTGTGCTAGCAGAGCTCATTCCACACTATTTGTGCACTTTCAGCTATTCATTTCATTTGAGCCTTGGAAAGTTCACTGCCATTGCTATTGGTGAGAAAGCCCAGCTTATCCATGTACCTCCCTTTGTTTTTGTCTCTCTCAGCCTTCTTCAGCCATTCTGACTCCTTCCAAAATGGAACATGCAGATATTTAGCTTGATCCTTGTTGTCAGGCAATTTGGTGGTAGGTAGATGAAGGGTTATGAGTGCATTGTCATCTGGAACAAGTTGCTTGCTAGGTTGAGTAGCCACTGGTTGAGATGCTAGTGTCATAGTCAAGTTATAAAGGTATTCAACTTCCTTTCTAATCGTTTTAATCATTGGATCATGTATATATATGCAGCCAAAGAGAATAGATATATTCTGTAGACATTTTATTTCAGCTTGTGACTGCCAATATGCATTCCCAAGGTCATTATATGTGGTGTTGCCAGCACTGATCAGTTCAGCAGATGTTGCATTTGCTAATGTTAGAGTGTTGAAACAATCAAATGGCTATATGCAGCCAAAAGTAAGTATACAAGGGAGAATAAAAGCCAATCATACATTATGTGGGATGAAACTGTTGTGTGATGCTCATGCTGGCTAATAGTTGCAAGGTCAGTGTTGATCAATGCTCTACAAATCAGCCAAAAAATGACTCACATGTGATCTAGACTGGTGAGAAAATTGATGTGAAGCATCTAAATGCAAAGGAGAACTGGAATCAGAAGTATTGACCATAATAATAATGCTGGTGAGTTACATAGATAGAAGAGACTCATGTGCAATTACCAAAGTCCATGTGCATGTGATTCACATGACTACAGTGACATGGTGCACCAGTGTGTCAGTCCAACATGTCTTGCTATCAACAACTCTGATCAATCACAATTGACTAAATATACTTCCAGACTGCATCCAATTCTCACAATAATGCCAATGATTGCTCTCAAGATATGGATAAGTTGGAATTGTTGTTGACAGATTTGTTTGTGCTTGCTCAGATTTTTTCTTCATGCTCATGTTATAATAATTTTATTGAGTTTGAATGATATTTAGAACTATGGTTTCAGTAATATTTGAGCCTCTCTTACCAATGATTTTCTACTCAGGTTTGCAGTACCATTCCATGCCTGTGAAGTAGATTCTCATGACCTACAATTGTGACAATTGCATGTGTGCAACCATATGGTGCAAGCTGGTAAATTACTAGTCTTAAAAGAGTGGTAATCTTTTCTATTGCTCATTTTACAAATTACCTTGGCTGAAATTGGTATCAAGACTACAGTGGACCAGTCAAATACAATTGATACTAAGTCAAGAATAGCAATGTCCTCATACTCTACTCTTCACCTAATTTAGCCACCTCCAAGCTAGATTTCTCAACAACAAACCAAAGATCCTGTAGCTTATGTGGGTATGCTGGCATAGGTTGCATTGATACATGAGAAATTATGTCTGCTGCAGGAATTGCCTGCAAGCTATTGTCTCCTCTGTAAGGCATGCCCAGATTGTACCATGAGAATCTTGCAAGATAGCAGGATCTGGATCTGAATATACAGAGATGACTGCCCATGGAACTTGGATTACACTTTGTGAGCTGGACTCCATATCTGAGTTTGTGTTAATCATCTCATCACCAGAGTCATTGGCCATGCTTACGTAGAAATAGAAATGGACTTGAGCATATGTAACCCTGCCATTCAAATTAATCTTAATCAAATATCAGTTGTTTGACACTAGCTTATACATTTCTATACTCTTACCTTGACATTATTGCTGATCCAAGTTCTTCTTGTTTGTTTTTCATCATTGAAGACACTGTGTGCAATTTGGCCATTTGCCAGCTGTACATGACCCCACCATCACACAACAGATACATCAAATGACTCTGAGACCACAACATGTTCAGCATTGCTCTGCAATGCACAGGCAACTTTGTCCTGACAAAACAATAGAGTTGGGTGACCATCCGGAGGTGGTGCAGTAGCTGATTGTGATTTTGTCTTCATAAAATTAAGATCAGGGCATAAGTTAACAAGTGCATTGATTTGATGACAGAGTAGAGCTCAATAGGAAAGGTTGGCAAATGGGTTAGAAGGTTGTTGGATCTCCTTTCCAAGGCTACCACTTGTTCTCTCCATAGTGTATTGTGGGAAATATGCTCCAGGTTCCACACAGAGTGTCTCAGTTGCTAAATGAACTAGTGTGTGTATAGCTGGTCAGCACACTTGAAGGCAATTGACTTGATGTTAATAAAGATTCTCATAACTCTTCAATGAACTGAATAACAAAGAAGTGTCCTTCACCAATCTGGTGTCCAGTAATGCACCACTGAACAAAGATCTGAATAGCTGCCACTAGCTTGCAAAAATTCTTGCAATATTGATGTGGAAGTATGACTCAGGAAAAGCAGGGCCAACTCAGCTGGGTTGCAAGGATTTTGGTGAAAAGATGAGGGAAAGTATTTAGTAGCATTTTCTACAAGCTTTCCATATTCTGTCCAGACATCTCCAACAAGAGTAGCCCATTCCCAATGGTCATCAATTGAATGCTTTGATGTGCCACACCATAGAGAAAACAATAGTTCTGGAAGATCAAGTGATGTCAGGTGCATCAAAGCTTGAAGAAAGCAATGGGGAACAGTGTCACGACCCGTTCCCCAAAACCCCGCACATCGTCCATCAAACCCCCGAACCCCCAAAAGGACCCCCAACGCTCCGCCGAACTTCCGCCCATGCCCAC